>PISX010004919.1:50609-114538 GCA_004024625.1 Mellivora capensis | reverse complement strand
AGACTTTTAAAAGTCCCGATTTAGTGCTCCGCGGCTCCGCCGCTTGCCGGGAGCCGGCCCCTCCCCCGCGGTCTATCCTCCCGTCGCTTTCGATTCACTTCTCCGCCGGTCCTACCTTCCAGAAAGTGGTCGATTTCCTGTTTCCAGAATTGCTGTTCTTCCTCTCTTCGATCTCCCGTTGGATTTGTAGGTGTTCGCAGTGGTTTGATAAGCTATCTAGCTGATCTCCTGCTACCTGATGACTTCTCAGCTGCTACTTCTCCGCCATCTTGCTCCTCCTCCCGAAAACAGATTTTTTTTTTTAAGATTTTATTTATTTAGCCGAGAGAGAGAGAGAGGGAGAGAGAGAGATCATGAGCAGGGGGAAGGCGTAGACAGAGAAGCAGACTGCCCACTGCCCAGGAAGCCCAACGCGGGACTCGATCCCAGGACCGTGGAATCATGAGCTGAGCCAAAGGCAGACGCTTCCCGGACTGAGCCACCCAGGTGCCCTCCACTGTTTAGAGAGTCAATTGTTACTTCTTTTTTTTTATAGATATAATTTTTTTTTTAATTTTATTTATTTATTTGACAGACAGAGATCACAAGTAGGCAGAGAAGCAGGCAGAGAGAGAGGAGGAAGCAGGCTCCCCGCCGAGCAGAGAACCCCATGAGGGGCTCGATCCCAGGACTCTGGGATCATGACCCGAGCCGAAGGCAGAGGCTTCAACCCACTGAGCCACCCAGGCGCCCCTCAATGGTTACTTCTAATTCTCCACTTTTTTCACATTAGATGTACAACACTAAATTTCCATTTCAGTGAAAAACAGCATTGTTCTCAGCAGAAACAAACTTTTTAGAATTATGTAAAATAGTGTTTTCTAACATTTAATTAAATAGACTGTATTTAAGTCTCAACCTGTCTTCTATTTGGTCATTTAATTCGATGATATTCAATTTTAAACTCTTGTTTTCTATCTAAATTCTTTTAAACTTTCTAGTTTCTAAACCAGCTTTATAACTATTGCATCACAAAACTGAATCTTAGAAACAATGAGATACCTTCCTTAACGGTTCCATGTCAAGTATGTTACCTGCAGGTCCTAGGATCATAAAGTAATTGAAAATCCCAGTAAGTCCTTATCATCATTACCATCACCGTCATCAACAGTAGTAGTATCAGTAGAAGTGTGTGCAACACCTAAGCCATGAACTCCTCCTGCATGTGTTATTAGTACCTCATCAAAGCCAGGTCAGGATAACCAAAAAGAGAAGAAGTTCTCAAGTGACACTTATGTTGTTTCTTAAATGTTCTTAATAAAGAAAACAGGAGAAAGGAGGGTCATTTGTCTAAAAGTATATTGAGAAACTAATTAATACACGGATCCTGACAAATAAGAAACAAAATCTAGGGGCGCCTGGGTGGCTCAGTCATTAAGCTGACTTTGGCTCAGGTCATGATCGGGGGGTCCTAGGATCGAGACCCGCATCAGGCTCTCTGCTCAGCAGGAAGCCTGTTTCTCTCTCTCTCACGCCCCCACTTGTGTTCTTCTCTCGCTGTCTCTCTCTGTCAAAAAGTAAGTAAAATCTTTAATAAAAAAAAAGAAAAGAAGCAAAATCTATATTTTGTCCCAAAGATTATAATCTACAGCAAAGACATCAAGTTAGTCCCCAGATAAAGTTCTCCCTTTTCCCTTACCAACAGAACCCCAATTCTATTGGAGCAACAATGTAACCAGTCCAAAACAAAAATCTATTTCCTAGCTTCCCTTAAAGAGCAGCCATACGATATGGTTCCAACCACTGGGCTATATGCACACAGTCTTTTGAGTGGGACTTCCTGTAAATCTTCTTTAAAGGAGGGACAAAGTCAAGGGGCACTGTCCCATTTAGTACTTCCTCATTTTTAGAAAATACATATAATGGCTGGACAGTAACATTCACTTTACACCATAACAGAAAGATCAATAAAACTGCAAAGACCTACCATGGACATCCTTAAATTGGTAAACCAGAGCCGGCAGCTTCCTAACGATGGACTTCACACATCACATGGGAAAAATAAACGCCCCATCTTACTGAAGCCTCTACTTTTTGAGTTTTCTAGAACTTGCAGCCTAACTTAATTTCTAAATGATGCAATCTATCAGAAAACAGGGATACAGAAGTTGTTCTATGAAAAGCTACAGAGGAAGATACCTGTTCTGATGAAGGCAGGGGATAGTGGGGTCAAAGGGATAAACAGAGAAAGAAAGCAAACACATGACTCGGTTCATTCATTTGTTCAACTCTCACAGTCAAGCGCTATTACCAGAGCACGTTCCTGAGGGGCAGCCACCCTGACGTGAGGTACAGACACAAGAAGAGATGGTTCAATACAGGGTTACCTATAGAGGGCAGCCATCCACAGCCACGTGGGGTTGTGTCTACAAGGACTGGCATCTTTTTCTAAAACCCACAAAGGTGCTCTCCGGTCATCAAAGCCTGTATTCAAAGGTGCCTTAAGGACTGGCCTCAGCCCTTGAGCTATAAAAACAGGAATAGAAATAATCATAGGGTACTTTGAGTAGGATGTGCCTCCACAAATGAGGCTATCAGCCGAAAAGTGCAGTCCCATTTTACCTGTGCATTCTGTTGATTCTGCACAGCCACGTGACCCAGTTTTCCATGATCACAATCGTGCCTTAACGCGGTCTAAGACCGAAGCAACCCTTTAAACTGGCCCAGAGGACACCTACGTGCACCCATCCGCAAGGAACAGAAACAGTTAACACGTGCGATCTTGGTATCATGTACTACGGGTTTAAAGGTCAGATAGTTTTTATTTCATTTATTACCAGTTATTAAACAATACCACTGAGTGACTAAAAATTAAGAAATATTATGTTTCTTATACTTAGAGCATAATAAGGGGAGAAAAAAAACACGACAGTCTTTTTCTCTGTTGTCTAAACACACACACCAAGAATAAGTAGGATGTCTTTGAAACCAAAACAATAGGAAATCACTCTTGGCTGAAAGCACCGGCTCAGATCATGTTGATTTCTTCTTTCATCCTGCTAAAGCAAGTTTCTGCATGCTTTCTGGGGCCTCCACCTACAGAGCTGTTAGGACAACAGCCAACACATATATTTAATTACGTAAGTATTCAATGCTATCAGCCAGCTGTTGCCGGTACATAATACACTGACCTCTTTCACTTACTCTCTTGCTTAAAATGGCAAAAACAAAGCGACTGTTGATGTAACAGTAATCATGAAATATGCAAAATACTATTCACCAAAAAGATTTTAGATAACTGCAAAACTCGGTTTTGCATTTTGAAATGGCTTACTACATCTGAACTGCTTTTTCTCCTTCTGATTTGCAAAATAAGTTACTAATCCTTCAACTGTGAATTTAACCATTCCCTCCTTTGGTTTTGCTTAAGTCAACCAGAAGTTCAACCCCAAAATACACTTTCTCCTTTATTTGCAATCACTTTTCTCCCTGGGATATAATACATAATAATCTCCCTGTATTCCCCTTCATCTGTGTTTTTCCTTGGCTAGGGGACAAGCAACCTAAAGCCTGTAACAAGGAATGAGCCAAAATCTGCCCTAACCTATATGACCGTTACCCTTCACTTTAGGGATCAACAGAGAGCTCTTCATTTAGGTTTCCGGAAAGCATGTTGTTCCAACACTATTATTTACTCCAGACTAGCTGATGGGGAAAAAAACATATAAAGTCCTTGCAACAACAGAAAACAGACTAAACAGAACTATGACTTAAGGCTTGAGTAATACAAATCACACATGGGATGATGATAAGACCGAATGCCTAAACAACTTCTCCAGAGAAATGTGGTCTTCAACAGTCTCGCTGTCCGCAGAGATCTTACTGTGTGACTCCCTCACAACATCCCTTCTCAAGTTCACCTTACCAACGCTTCTGCTTCTTCCCCTGCAATAGGCATGTTGATTTTTTTTTTAATTTGATGGCTCATCTGATATTTTTTGCTCATCCTGTGAAACTGAACAATTTGATACTCAAATGTGAAATAAATGTACGATACTAACATAGCGACATTATGTGTAACACATCTAACACAGAACACTCACAGTGACATGCTGATGCACACACAGAATGAGGCCAAACTCTCTTCCCCAAAAAGGAAGAATCCGTTCAATCTGACCGTACCAACATGTGTTGAGTAATTAGTTGCATGTCAAACTCAAAGCCAAATCCTACCAGGTTTTTATCTACAACTTTTTCTTCTCCTCTGACTCCAGATGAGATGCTTCAATTGAGCCAAGGGGCAAGGTCCTGAAGCTGGCCCAGTTCATTTGTCAGGGAGAACAAGGTCTTGTCATTCACAGCTGGACTTCTGCCAGCTTGACCAAGTGACCAGGCCAAGAAGGGACATGAATTCCTACCCTACAATCCAGCAATAGCACAACTAGGTATTTACCCAAAGGATACAAAACTATTGATTCAAAGGGATACATGCATCCTGATGTTCACAGAATAGCAACAAAAGCCAAATTATGCAAAGATCCCAAATGATGAATGGATCAGCCCATCTAATGAATGGATAAAGAAGATGTGGGGTGTGTGTGTGTGTATGTGTGTGTGTATACATACATAAAATGGAATATTACTCAACATCAAAAAGAACGCAATCTTGCCATTTGCAATGCTACGGATGGAGCTAGACTGCATTACACTGAGTAAATTAAGTCAGAGAAAGACAAATACCATATGACTCCACTTGTTATGGAATTTGGTGGGGGGAGAGAAAAGCAAACCATAAAACTAAGACTCTTAACTACAGAGAACAAACTGAGGGTTGCTGGAGGGGAGGTAGACAGGGGGATGGGTTAAATGCATGATAGAGATTAAGGAGGGCACTTGTGATGAGCACTAGGTGTTGTAGGTAAGTGATGAATCTCTAAATTCTACTCCTGAAACTAATATTACATAAAACGTTAACTGTGGACTTTAAACAAAAACTTGAAAGGAAAAAAGAAATTTCTGACACTCTTTACTACTTCCCTCTAGAAAGAAAATGCAGGGTAACAATGATAAACACAAGTTTCTTACCTCACTTAGGACAAGGGTCAGGTTTCTTCCTAGTTTATAAGTAAAATATAAAAAGAAAAGAGCATGATTTCTTAAAAAGAGGCTCCTTTAATATGATATCTGAAAAGCAGAATTCTGTCTCTCCTCTTTGCAAATACACAAATCACAAGGGCCTTGGGGGACCATTCTTAGAAGAGTTGACAAGCAGTCTATTACTGATTTCTGTTTCCCAAGAAAAGGAAGATCAGAGGGTCAAAAACTCCATAAAAAAGAATTTTCCTCAGGTCAGTAACCTGACCTCAAGACTCACAATCTAGTAGAAGGCCAAATATATAAACGGACAATAAAATGTAATATTCAACAACAGATGTTTGTATGGGATCAAGAAGTAGCAGAGAATAGAGGATGATTAACTCTGTGGACCTTGGAGGTAAAGGGTGGGAATTAGAAGGGAGATGACCTTACAGATGATATTACTTTTGATATGAGTTCCAAAAGCTGAACAGGTTGCCAGGCAGGACTACGTGTGCGTGCGTGTGTGTGTGTGTGTGTGTGTGTGTGTAAGGGCACACACGGGCATACAGGCCTGCATTTGGGAGAAAGGGGAGCCTATTCCAGGGAAAAGGAAGAACATATGCAAACACAAAATCCTATCATGTCGGGGAGAAGTAGAATTCTGTAAAGGAGTGGCAGGAAAACAAGTCAGAGAGGGAGGCGAAAAAGAGATTTTGTACAGAGACCTTGTTACACTAAGAGATTTAATCTTCCTCCCGGGGCTGGGAAGGACCCAGCCCAGGGTGTGAAGGAGGGCAGAGCACAGAAAAGCAGCTGGCAGAAAAGCTGGCAGAAAAGCAGCGGAGAACAAGCTGGAGTTCTGCTGTGAAACAAAAAGCAAGAGATAACAAGGACCTGTAACGACAGCCATAACAACAGGCACGCACGAAAAGGGTTCCCGCCAGAAGATGTGTGTCTAGTTCATGGCACTCTGAGGAAACATGAGAACACAGAGGTTCGCTGCAAGTTCCCAGAGAACGTTTACTACCACGTAAGGACCGCAACGCTAATTAACATCGAGCGAGAAAAAAAGAGGAAATAGAAGGCTCAGGAGGAGAAGGAAAAAGTAATTTTTTTTTAAAGATTTTATTTATTTATTTGTCAGAGAGAGAGAGCACAAGCAGGGGGAGCAGCAGGCAGAGGGAGAAGCAGGCCCCCCGCCAAGCAAGGAGCCCAATGTAGGGATTGATCCTGGAACCCTGGGATCATGACCCGAGCGGAAGGCGGATGCTCAACCGACAGAGCCACCCAGGCGCCCCAGGAAAAGATATTTCAGAAGTAAAGGCATCAAAGAAAACTGAGAGACCATCTGGAAGAGGACAGTGCAAGCAAACAGGACAGGCAACAGGAGGGGACACAGCAGCTGGGGCAAAGGTCCCTGCGATAAGCAGACGTGTCTGGGAGTCATCTGAACAGAGAAGGCCGGGAAGCAGTGGGATGCACAGGTCTGGATCTTGGACAGGGAGATAAGGGTCGGACACAGAAATGTGCAAGTGATCAGCACACGGACAGTATCTGCACAAGTGAAGGAGATGAGGGGGAAAATGACAGGAGGAAACGTAAGCTCAGGTCAGCACAGCGTTGTTCGGAGACCCACACCTGGTCTGTGACACACACTCAGCCCAATGGTCCAAAACTCCAAACTAACATTCCGAACGGAGGGAAACTTTCTGGCGAGCAGGGAAGACCGAAGCCACGAGGCTGTGAGTGATAAGATCACACAGGGCCTCCGGTGGCTGCCACGGACCGTTTAAGCAAGGACCTAAAATGCACAATGAACCAAAGGCATCTCATACAACTAGAGAAGCCAGAACTAAAACATCTAAGTTAAAAAAAAAAAAAGAAATTCCACAATGTACAGTATGAAAAACTAGTTTAACAGAACAACTTGTGTCACCTGACCTATGTTTTGCAAAAGGCCCAAACTAAAGCCTCCTGTTACTTTTGTCTTTCAGTGCCTATTATTTTTATTAGAAAAAGAAAAAGGTAAGTGATTGCTAATGAATCTAGGTTAACAACAGAATCGGTCAAGTTTTTTATTTCCTTATAAGCTGGATAATTACTAACTGAAAGACCAAGCACTTCTCTGTTCTTCCTAAGTTAGTTTGAAAACATTTCACAAATCCAGTTTGAAAGAATACTCTAGGTAAAATCTACATAAAGCAAAAAAATCATTTCATAATAAGAATGACCATCCATTAACTTCTATGTTCTGTCAACAAAACATCCTATACCCAAAAGATGTTATGCAAAGCCAGCACTCTGTCTCAACATAAACTTTTCCTCTTTGTTCACTCCTCCTTATATCCTAACTGTTCTTTCGAGTAATTTCACTCAGATGTCTAAACCATCCCTTCAACATTACCATTTATTTCTATAGCAAAGGTGGTTCAAAGAACTAGTGATTCTTGTCTACCCACTATCAGCATGGCTAAACCACACTGCCCGTTTGGGTTAATAACGCCCAAGGTCAAACAGAGGTTGACAGTCCGTGATCAAAGCAAGCTGGCTATTCTTTCTGTCATTTATATAGAACACACAAGATGTGTTTATTTTCACCAGCCTCTGAATGACCTCCTTTAGGTGGCACAGAAAAGATCCCACATTTCTATAAAGCATTAACCAAAGGAGTTTTCTTATTTGATACTCTCATTAAGAGCAAATTTTATTTTTTTGAAACTTTTGATCTTTTTCATTTATTCAAGAGCCCCTCAAGTTAAAGGCCATACTGTCTAAATCAAATTGGTGTAATGAATAAAACAAGGACAGGGCAACCAACAAAGGCTCAAAAGAAAGAGTATACATCCAACAGGCTGCCATCACAAAATATGGGGCTCATTAGCGACTTTTTTCAAAATTACTGAAGGCAACAGCATCTAAGATTTCAAAGTTCAAAAGGCAGCCCCTCCCCCCAAAAATCACTCAACTCCATTTTCACTACTAACACTCCTACTCCTTATCAATCTGAACACTAGTAACATAAACACTGTAAAAAACCTCATAATCTGATCAACTAGAAGAGAGCCAGTATAAAGCACTGAGCAGCACAGCCTACAGATAAATACAGACAGCCATTCTCCTATCGCGTAGGCTACTTTGCCTAGATTAAGGAATTATTTAAAGACCAAACATTTTATCATCAGCACTAGCTATAAAATGAAGACTTCCAAGCAATTTTAAGCCAATATTCTCTTTGGCCAGCCTTAAATAAAACTCCCCACAATACACAGCATGAAGTTGGACCACCACTACCACCACCACGGGAGTCAGGGGGGGGCGGGAGGATCAGTCCATGGCTACCTTGTCAGGATTACACAATTCATGGATCTGAATCAAGGAGATCAATGATTCATGAATCTTAATATCAATGGTATTAATCACATAAAAGAGGGTAAATCCCTTAAAGTTATCTTTCTTCGTTCCTGTTAAAATGAGATGGTTGACTGGCTGGTGGCTCAACAGAGAGAAAAATGAGATGATAAGTGATTAAAGACAAACTATTAAATATCAGACATACACTGGAAGAGACACAAAGGCAGAAGATCAGAAATGATGACTCAAGAATGAGTGGCAAAGTGACGCCATCATTATTTGTGCAAGATCTAGGCTCATCTTTGTGAATCTCTAAATTTGAGCATAAGGGATTAAGTGAAGCAGAACAAGGAGAAGGGAAACAGTCCATCAGACTCTCCCAGGATTTCAGTGTTGTCTCACTACATCAGACTCTCCTAGAAATTCAGTGTTGTCTCACTACGTGAAAAAGAACCCAGGTGAGAGAGGAAGCTGAAGGGAAAGGATGCAGTGTAACGTAAGGTACGCTAGAGTTTATAAAGTATCCATCTTCGTTTTCCTTTGTTAGGGGATGGTAATGACGAGGGAGAAGGCATCGGAATAAAGTGAAAAGCTTGACAAGAGAAGGTAATCTATCACTGAACGTCCCTAAATGTATACATGTCCCTTGAATTTGACATCTTCTCAGTGCTAATTGTTATTGTGTCTTTTACCAGATTATACTTACTCTGGAAACAAAACAAAGGCTAACATAGGTGTTCTTTTAACAAGAACTAGTTGTGATTATCAAAAGCCTTCAAAACCATTAAAAAAAAAAAAGAAGAAAACATTTAATCACCTGTAACCCTGTTTTTACACTTTCTTTCCATCAAGCAGAAGAGCGCATTAAAGGAACCTACGCTGGCCGTCACCCGCTCTGCAGTGGTTCAACTGACAGCTCTCTTATGGGATTACTTCACCGTATCATTCAAACACCAGGTCATTACTAAGAACCACATTCACTACCCGGTTCATGTACATAACAAAACCCACTGCCACAAGCTATGTTTGAGGTTCTAAATAAACTTTTAGAAACAGTCTAGCAGCACAGCCATTAGTTACATTACAAAACGGAGAATCCAAGAAACTAAATTCTCTGGATTCTGTACTGAGGGGGTATCAGCAGCACCAAAATATCTTTACATCTTATTTACCTTTCTCAGAGGGAAAGAGTAGATAACCCGGGGACATGACAGACTTCTTGTGAAATGAAAAGCATTCTTTCGAAAGGAGCAGCATCTGGGAATCATCATTTTCGGCTCGCTGTCACTCCTCCTCCTTCCGACCACAACTCAACTCCCCTGTGCCCACCCCGCATCACCTTCACCTCTTCTGCTTCCCACCACAGTGCCAGTAAGAACTCTTCTCCATTCCTTCTGTAGTTTCTGACTTGAGGATGCCATCCCATTCAGCTATCACTTCTATGCAAAAAAATATAAAATCCTTATCTTTTAGTCTTGGTCTCTGACAGCTTTTCCTGGGAAGCACAGCAATAAAATGGTTAAAGTTAAACACAGTGACTCTGGGCTGCCTAGGCTAAAAGTCCCCATTCCCGCCTTTATGACCGGCCTTAGAGAACTTCCTCTGGAAAAGAGACGCTTCGTCTGTAGAAGCAGAATAAAACTGTCACCTACAAGTCAGGGACACACTTCGAGAATTGCGCTGGGTGATGCCCAATTAAGGACAGCATTTCGGACGCGCCCAGCACTCAGAAGGACTCGATAAGGATCAAACAGGACCATCACTTTATCAGAGTACTTAGCTGTGGCTTCAAATAACGGCCTGTTCAAAACCAAAACACGGCTTCCCTCCAGCTGCCCTCCCCGTCGGGCACTCCCCACTCCATTCAAGCCGCCAGTCTCGGAGTCATAGTCGCCAATGTTGAAAGTAGAAAGAATTCTTCCTTCTTCAGTCAACTCCTTCCTTCCAAATCCAAGTGCCTCTCAGCGAGAGGAGGCCAACAGCCCCTCCACGACCACAGCTCTCGCCAGCCACGGGCTCCTGATCTCGGCTCGTCCTTGCACCCAAGCATCCTTCCCACTGCTCCAGGAATCAATCCCGAGAGACCAAGGGAGCAAACACAGCTAGAAAATGAGTATTTCTTTTAAATTACTTTGTATAATAGTGTAACAACAAAAAATTACTGCACAGGTAAAAGGAGAATGGACAGATTTAAAAATAACAACAATAATAATGGTACTGGGACAATGCAGCTGTCCCTACATTGTTAGTAGAAAGATCTGAAACATGTAGAGATGCTAGAGGAAGAAATTACACACTTCTGGAGGGTCAAAGGAGACCTAAATACCTTATTCATGAACTGGAAAACTCAAAATGTAGAAAGATACCAATTCTCCCCTCAAAGTCATCAAGATAGTCTCTCTAATGACAATCAGAATCACAACAGTATTTTCCTTGAACTTCGAACCTGGTATTAAATTTATATAGAAGGACAAAGGACCGAGAAAAACCAAGACACTCTTGATATCTACCAAATATTCTGGCTTAGTATCAATCTGTATTAATCACTGACTGTGTGGAATCGTGCCAGAATAAAGAAAGAGGGCAACGGAACCAAAGAGAGAGTCCAGGGACAGACCCAAACATCTACAGACACTCAACATGACAGAGTGGGCAATACTCAGAAAAAAGGGAAAAGAATGGATTATTAAGAAACAGGAAAAGATACTGAAGAAATTCAGTGATTACATGGAAACAAAATAAAACTGGACCTTCTTCCTGGGACCACACCACAAAAATTAACTCCAGATGGATTACAAATTTAAATGTAAGAAGTAAAAACCATGAGACATTTAGAAGAAAATAAATACTGGAGAATATCCTAACTTCAAGACAGAGAAAGTCTTCTTAAATAGTAAGAGCACAGACTCAAAAGAAAAAAATAAATTAACCCAGAATTTCTCTTCATCCTAAGATACCATCAAAGAAAGTGGAAAGATAAGCCACAATTGATGTTTGCAGCCTGTATAACACGGAAAGATCAGTAGACAGAATAGATATAATAATCCCACAAATAGGGGTGCCTGGGTGGCTTAGTGGGTTAAAGCCTCTGCCTTTGGCTCAGGTCATGATCTCCGGGTCCTGGGATCGAGCCCCGCATCGGGCTTTCTGCTCAGCAGGGAGCCTGCTTCCTCCTCCTCTCACTGCCTGTCTCTCTGCCTACTTGTGATCTCTGTCTAATAAATAAATAAAATCTTAAAAAAAAATAATCCCAAATAAAAAGACAACTCAACAGGAAAAAATATTTAAAAAGCCATTTCACAAAAAAAGTAAGTCCAAATGGCTAATAAACATAAAAAGATGTTCAACATCATCAAGGGTCACGGAAATGCAAATTAAAACCACAGTGAGATACCACCTGTACCACAAGACTGGCAAAAATTTAGAAATCTGACAATATGAAGAACTGGCAAGAAAACAGAACAACTCCACACATTCCTTACCACTCAGAGTAAACACCGGCATGCCTATCCACAAGAAGGAGCTTGATTACTCATTACTAAAGTCTGAACACACACATGCCTGTGACCCAATAATTCAACTAAAATAACTCTTGCACAGGCACACCAGAAAGCACATTCAAAATATTCACAGCAGAAGTGTTCATAAAAGCGGGGCGCCTGGGTGGCTCAGTGGGTTAAAACCTCTGCCTTCGGCTCAGGTCATGATCCCAGGGTCCTGGGATCGAGCCCCGCATCGGGCTCTCTGCTCGGCAGGGAGCCTGCTTCCCTTCCTCTCTGTATGCCTGCCTCTCTGCCTACTTATGCTCTCTCTCTCTGTGAAATAAATAAATAAAATCTTTAAAAAAGAAAAAAAGAAGTGTTCATAAAAGCAAAACGCTGGGAAAACTCTGATCAGTAGTAAGATGAGTAAATGGTAACAAATTCATTCAGTGAAATGAATGAATGTGAAAGAATGTGAAAGAAAGACCAGTGATTTCGTGTCCATCAAAGGATAAATCTAAAATCCTAATGAGAAAAGAAGCAAATCTCAGAACACACGGAGCGTGAAGCCCAATAAATAAAGTTCCAAACAGGGCAAAACTAAACTACATGTTGTTTAGAGATAATGTTCATAAATGGTAAACTTACTAAAAAAAAGTTAGGGAACGATACACAAAAATCAAGGTAAAGACGACTCTGTGGGGACAGGATTCAACAGGGACGCGTGGTGGTTTCTGAAGTCCTGGCAATGTTCGAGTTGTTAGGCTGGGTGGTAGATATACAGGTGTTGAGTCTATCATTACTATGTAAACTGTACAAGATTCATAAACTTTTGATCTATTTGGTTTGCTGTATTTCACAATAAAAACCCATGGGGGCCGAGCTTGAGCGCGAAGTGAGGAGAAGTCCGGCTGGGAAGGCGAGAAGGGAAACAGAACAACAGCTAAAAGGGGGCCCTGGAGCGGGTTTCCTACCTGGGAGAAGGCATCCATGGAATTAAGAGAGGTTGAAAACACAGGAAAATAAGGACATAATTTATAAAGCGAGGTTTCTGAGAAAATGAGTGGGACAAGAGTTAGGGCACATGTAAGAAAGGAGGCTTCTTTCACTTGAACCTGAGGGAACACGGTAAGAAGCAAGGACTCGTATGCTACTCTGCCCCATGAACGGTGACTCCCTTGAAAGCCGAGCATTATTACCTTCTAGCATGGTGCTAAAAGGCAAGAAAGGGAGAAAAAGGAAGGACTGTTTCAAATCGGCCCAAAAGGTGGGGACTGGATTCCCTGAAAAGAGGACGTGGCTGATAATCAATAAATATTCAAATCACCTCTAATTCGCTAACTTCACAGATATTCAAATCACCTATCAGCAAAAGTGCACAGTAAAGCTTCATTCTTTATCAGATAAAGTCAAAACAGTATAATCTTACAAGTCCAACTCCTACTCTTTTTGATACATACTATTTATGTTATTAGGGAATTTTTTTTAAAGTGGATTTCCTGAACTTATCTTCACTTATATTTAAAAAACAAACAAACAAAAAAACAGGAAAAAAACAACTTCCACTTACTTAATTGAGTTTCTAAAGTGGTCTTCAGCTGGGTTTTTTACAGTACAACTATTCAGGAGCCATAAATCTGCGTCTGATGCATTTTCTATTAAAAAACAAATATAAAATAGAAATTTCAGTATCACACTTAATCACAGCTTACTCGCACAGCACTGAGACAGAGGCCACGGGCAGTCCCGTAAACCCGTAACTGCCTGACACAAGGTGCCCGCTAGACAGCATGTGGAAATGTGTGTGAGAAATATAAAATTGTATACCCTGCGCTGTATCTTTTCATTTGAAATACAAAGAAAATAAGCATTTTCTTCCCTTATATTCAATACTTGAGAGTATTTTATTTTTAAAGATTTTATTTATTTATTTGACAGAGATCACAAGCAGGCAGAGAGGCAGGCAGAGGAAGGGAAGCAGGCTCCCCACTGAACAGAAAGCCCAATGGCGGGCTCGATCCCAGGACCCCAAGATCATGACCTGAGCCGAAGGTAGAGGCTTTAGCCCACTGAGCCACCCAGGCGCCCCGATACTTGAGAGTATTTTAAAACTTCCAAAAACTGAAGTGGAACGGCCTCACCTTCCTTCTGAGTACGCAAACTCACTGCCCCCTTTTGGACTGTGTCAGTATGTTTCCGGCACAGATGTTTTCATATACCGAATACTCTGCAGCCTAAGAAATTATTAAAAATATACTTTGTCTTCCCTGAAAAAGTTAATGACTTACCTCAAAGTGAGACTTTCATTCCTCTCACCAATTTGATCAAATATTGTTCTGTATGGGGTCCCCCCCAGCCTCCGCCGCATCTACAGGGACACATTCCAAGACCCCCCAGGGGATTCCAGAAACCACAGATAACAGTGAACCCTAAAGATGCTAAAGGTTTTCCTGCACATACATATCTGTGATACAGTTTCATCTATAAATTCGGCACAGTAAGAAAATAACAGTAATAATAAAATAGAACAATTATAACCACATACTGTAAAAAAAAAAAAAAACCTTATGTGAACAGGTCTCTCTCCCTCTCTGTAAAAATACCTTCTTGTACTCTGCTCACCGCTCTCCTTGTGCTGCTGGGAGATGGAAGATGCCCGCATGATGAGAGGATAAGACGTCTGTGTGAGGAGACGAAGGGATGGGAACACACAGACTGCGATGCAGCGGCAGGCTGCTACTTGACCCTCTGGCAATATGGCACGGGGGTGGGGGTCACCTGCTTCTGGACTGTGGTGGACCCCAAGCACCTGAAACCACAGGTAAGGGAGAGGGACTGCCGTACTGTGATAAGCTCACCGGCAAAGCAACCAATAACCCCAACCCATCCAGCTTATGAAAGGCCTTTGTAAACGGCTCACGTGTTCACTGCTATTCCCACTACCTTGATGCCTAGCGGAACTCACTAAAACGGGACGACCACGATGAAAGGAAAACCGAAACTGAAAACCGCAGCACCTTCCATGCATGCCAATGTAGGAGCAGAGGCTAAGGTCAGCGAAGGTCAGTTCGTGAAGAAGCAGGAGGACAAGCGGATGTCTGTGCGCACATTCTCCACCCGGGAAGGGAACCCCAAGTGACAGCATGATGCCAAACGGAGGGCGAGCACATCAAAGCTTCTGGTGAGCTGGCAAAAATCTTTTTCCGAACATTTGATTATAAAAATCGTGAAATATTTTTATAGAGACAAGAACAAGAAATTCTTGAACCGACTAAAGGCAAGGGAAGGTGCTTATTACTATTTACCCCTCCTGACCTGTCTCACTCCTCCCATTCCTATCCCCCAGCCACACCTCACGGTCTATTTGCCCTCCGAACAGCCAGAGTGACCCTTTCCTTGAGAAATCTAGCCACGGCACTTCCCTGCTCAGACTCAGAAATGAGGGGTACTTACATCCCTCCCCTAGTTCCCTTCCAACCATCCCCCCCAATGGCACCTGACGGCATGCCTCTAATCTCAATCTTCTGATGATTTCCAGTGGTGTTTGAGGACTTCCCAGGTCCAACCACCTCCCCCACGTCAACATTAACTTCCCCTACGTTCGTCTGTCCAGCCACTCCAAACCACCCGAAATTCCTCCGGCCTACACGACTCTCTCCGGCTAGAGTATCTCTGCTTCCTGTCCACCTGCCTCACTCTCCTCATCCTTCGGCTGGGCCTGAGGTCTGCAGCTCCCTCTTCCCATGGCAGACTGGGCATAGACTGTGCGAGCACGTTACACTCTGTACTACAATAACTCATTTTCCCAGCCTATTTACGAGATGCGGAAGACAAAATTTTCATCTGCTGCCCTCTGAGTGTACAGGCCTAGCACAGTGAGGGGCACAGAACAAGCATGCGACATCCCGGGACACCAAACGAGCACACGTAGGTTCAAGAGAGAGAAGGGTGAAACCTAACGTAGGACCGCACGCATACGGCACTTCCACCACCTGTTAAAGCTCTGCAGGCAACGCTCATCTTCAGGAATAAGCTTCAAGAAAGTCACCAGTCTATTTAACAAATACTTAGGGCTGAGACTTCATCGTGCTCACAGCTATACGCCCAGCGCTTACTATATACAGCCTCAGGCACCTGGTAGGTATCCGTTAACCATGCACTGAGTGAACGCTGAATTGTAAAAGACGACGCTGAACTATGAGCAGCGTGTGGCACAGATAAGAAAGGGTCATGAATGTCTAACCAGAAACAGGATAAAAAAATAAAGACTAGGAAGGTACTTCAAATAAACAAATAGGAGCGCCTGGATGGGTCAGTCAGTTACATGTCCAACTCTTGGTTTCAGCTCATGATCTCAGGGTCATGACATCAAGCCCCACGTCAGGCTCCACACTCAGCTCGGAGTCTGCTTGAGATTCCTGAGCTCAGCATGAAGCCTGCTTGAGATGCTCTCTCTCCCTCTGCTCCTCTCCCTGCATGTGCTCCCTGTGTATGTGTTCTCTCTCTCTCTCTCTCTCAAATAAATAAATAAATAAATAAAATACTTTTTAATATTAATATTTAAAAAAAAACAAAACAGCAAAATCCTAAAGACAGAACTATCTGAGCCAGAGGCCAGCTTTGTATCCCGGCACATTCTTCTACTCAACCCAGCCACCTCTCACAGTAAGATAACGCTTACAATACAATACATACCACAACAAAGCCCTCTCAAGGAGAACTCCAGCAGTAAGTAAGGCAAATTATTCTACCTTGTCTGAAATGCTGTCAATGTTGGAATGTACAGACTTTCAAAACAAACTGAATACTATGCTTGGTGATCTAACTGCCATCAACAGGAATCCAATGAATATACCAAAATGCCTACAAAATTACCCAACTTTTTGACCATCCCTCAAAAGAGAATGTCCTTTCCAATGAACACAAAAGTTTCTTAACCAATTATTTCCAAGCTCAGTTTTCTGTTAGTATATCTTATTATTGTCAAAACACACTATTTACAAGCAAAAATCAGTCAGTAAACCATCATAACACAATGAGGATTTACTATACGCCAGGCTCTCCTCCAGGCACAGGGGAGATGGCTGTGAGAAGAGTTTATACCCTCAAGGAGTTTAGGTCTTGAGGAGGAAGTCTGATGAAAACAACAGAAAAACAAGGTAATTTCAGGTACTGGTCAAAGCTATTAAAATGATAAGAGACATTAATGGACAAAGAATAATTAGATCAGAAGAGTTGAGACTCAAGTAATAAAACACCATGCAAAGACCATGCAAAAACCAGAAGAAAGGGCATTTCAAGAAGAAAATCCTGCCAAGTATAAAGGCCATGAAGTAAAAGTGAACTTGTCGTGCTCTAGGACCAGAGAGACCAGTGTAGCTGGACTAGACACAGGGAAAGTGGGGACAGAAAGGTCAGAGAGGCAGGCAGCAACCAGAGTATTTGGCAAGTTAAGAACTTCACATTGTATTGTAAAAATTACAGGAAGTCACCACTGGGTTTCAAACACCTAACTGCTACTTTGGAAAGCCCATTCTAGAAGTGACATGAAGACTACAGATGGGGCAAAAGTAAAGATAAATGGGGAAAAAGTAAAGGCAAGAAAACCAGCTGGAAGCTGACACACAGGTGTTTAAGTAGGAATATGTGAAAGAACATGGTAAGTTGCACTGGGATCACAGCGATGGCAAAAGCAAGAAGACAAATGGGGGCCTATTTTCGAGGCAGAATCAAGAGAATTCACTGACAGATCAGATAGGAATGGTGCAAGGAGGCATCAAGTAGGATTCCTAAGCACATGGAAGGAATCTGGGCCTGAGCCTCAGTTGTTTGTGGCGCTGTTTACTGAAATGAGGAAAGTTTAGAAAGAAACAGATTTGGGGACAAGAGAATCATCAGGGCTCTTGGGGTAGGGGGCACACTTTGTCTGAGATCCCTATTAAATATCCAACTAGAAATACTGATTGGCTTGGTATAAAAGAAACAGAAGCTCAGGGGAGTCTTTCAGGCTGCATAAACAAATGTGAGAATCAAAACCCTACGGAAAATACCTGAATTTATGGAAATGGATGAGCTCACCTAACAAGGAATTACAGGAGGAAAAAAAGAGGACAGAGAAAGCAGTGGAAGACAGAAAGATCTTGCAAAGAAGGGGAAAGGGTATTGGAAAGGAGCAGCACATAAAGAGGATTTAAAAAAAAAAAATAGAAAACATGGTGTTACAGAAATCCAGAGAAAAAAGTATTTGAAAAAGGAACAAACAATTATGTTATATGTTGAAAGTTCGAGAAGGATATGTGCATCTCTGTGCCAACCCACGATTACTCAAAGGCCCTGCTTTATTAAGTAACACAGAAAACAAACACTACAAAAGGGTAGAGAGGAGGAACTGT
This sequence comes from Mellivora capensis, assembly GCA_004024625.1. Classification (NCBI taxonomy): domain Eukaryota; kingdom Metazoa; phylum Chordata; class Mammalia; order Carnivora; family Mustelidae; genus Mellivora; species Mellivora capensis. The sequence continues at coordinate 96,255 of PISX010004919.1, read as the reverse complement.
ATATGGCTGTCTACCAATAAAAAATGCAGACTATTGTTTTGCCCCCTTACAAACACATTTTCTGGGTTTTCAGATGCCAACACCTATCAGAAACACTATCGACTTAGTAACAGCTCTGCAAGAGGCATGGAAAACTGCAGTCACATTCTTATCAACTTTAAGCTACATCCCAACCTCAAATATTAAAATTAACAGGGTAGGAGTGAATGGCATCTGAAAGAGAAAGAAGCTAGTTTAGCGTGGCTGCCATCTAGAACAGCCAAGAAAAGCCAGAAGACCTGCCTTCCCAGGACCCCATCACCCAAAATTAAGTAAATGTTCAATCATACTACCACTGGTGGATGACTTGGTTATCAAATTAAACATCTGCAAAGAGAAAGTAAAACCTTATGGTGTGGCTTTAATCGGAGCACTCATGTCAGGTTCTCCAGTGCACTGGAAGAGAAGCAGTTAGAGAAGAAGCGGTTAAGAAAGAAGCACTAGGCGGAGGGGCTAGAATGAACCAGCGAAGGGAGGGGCAGTCAGAAGACACCCAGCTTGGAGGCTTGAAGAGGATCCAAGAAAGATGTCGACCTTTCTGGGATGGGACCTCCAGCACAAATAACCCGATATGCAGATGAAAACCATCTGCACGTCAGTCAAATATCGCCAGTGTCACAGCTGCGACACCAGGGCTGGTCTGGAAAGGAACAAACTTCGGACCAGCCAGATGGAGTTGGGCACCGAGACCGGACAATTTTCAGGCTTCCACTATGACAAACAGTGCCGTAATGAACAGTGTGGTGCAGACACCATCCTGGATTTTTCCCGGATTACCTTTGGAATCAAGTCCCAAAAGGGGGGACTGATGTCCTGGGATAAACTCATATGTCATCCCATTACCCTTTCACATTCCTCTCCAAAAGGGTGTGCCGCCTCGCACTTCCGGGAGCTACGCACGAGAGTGCCCGTGGAGTGTGCTATCAAACCTCCGTACTTAGGCCAATCTGCCAAGAAACTGGATCCAGGGAGGTTTTAATACGCATGTCTCTTATTATGAATGAGTTGAACATCGTTTCATATATTTCAGCGTTATTTGCAATTTTTGTTAATGTTTTCCATTTGTTCATGTCTTTTGCCCTTTTTTTCCCCTCAGGTCAGTCATTTTTATCTCGGGTTTTAATTACTAATAAATACAAGCACACACACACATACAGAGGAAATAATTCTTTGTCTATGCTAGATTACATTATTTTTTCCAGTTTGTCACTTTTTTATAGACTATCTTTGTATATTCTTATTTCCAGGATATCAGATTCATCAACATCGTCTCTTACTGCTTCTGGATTTTGAGTCATAATTAGCAAGTTTCCTCAATTCCCAGATTACTTGGGAGTTTGCCAGTGTTTTCTCCTAATACACATATGGCTTTACATGTAGATCTCTGATCTGTTAGGAATTTACAATGATACACATTGATCTCACTCAATTTGTTAAATGCAAAGTGAAATAAAACCTTATATTCTCCTATCACATTGGAAAATATTACAAGGTATGATACTATTTAGTGTTAGTAAAGGAACAGAGAAACTGGCGACTTTGCTGATAACAGTCTACACTCATGAAACTCTTTGGAATGCCAATGTGGGAAAAGCTCTCAAAAATTTAAATGTGCATCAGAATTTCTCCAAGACCTGCTTGTAGAGCTACTTGTACCACACACGCGTGTATTTACAGACACGCATATATGCACACATACAAATATACATATATATACAGAGACCAATAATCAATTTTTAAAATCTCAGTGAACATTACTGACAAAGCAAAAAGTCCAGAAAGCCTACATATCCATTATATGGAAAATGTTTCAATAAATTATGAGACTACTGCTAAAATACTACTGAGCTGTCTAAAAAGCAAGATATACCAGTAAATGCTGATTTATAATAATCATTGTTAAATCATCAGGTAAAAGAAAGCAAGGTACAGACAGGAGATCTTGTTTTTTGTTTTTTACGAAGGGAAATTCCATTCTAAGTAAAGAAAACTTCTGGAAGCATATATATGACACTGAGGTGTTTGCCCTTGGGAGCCAGATGAAGGGCGAGTTGTTCATGTACTCCTTTCATATTCTTTCTCTCTTCTGTCTTCAAACTTGCATGGGCATTCCTTTTATAACTGTATAAAGTGTAATCCTGAAGAGGGGCACATGAATATTTCATTTATATCCATCTGTACGGCTTGAATTTCTTAAAGTATGTATTGCTTTTGATCAAACCTTTTAATTTTTTTTAAGTTTCCTTTTCCAGAGAGCTTAGAATCAATAGTGTTCTTTCATTTTAAGGTGAGAATATAAAAAGCTATTTCCCTGCTGAGATCCATCATGAAAACAGTGACCTGATATACATTTTCTGAGGGACTTCTTTCCCCACTGCTAAAAGCTTTTGTACTCACTGAACCAAGAAAACGATGGTCATTGGCATACCACCTACTTTGAGTGTGAGGAGAGAAAAACAAACTATTTGTTTTAATCAAAATGCATTACTTTCCAAAGTATTTCTTTATATACACAAGAAAAATTGCTTTTAAACCTAAAGTAATAAAAATCTGATTAGCAGTAATGACAATAGCTAGCATTACTGAGTATGTATCATGCATCCAGCAATGAGCCAAGCAGATCATATTCACTTTTTTCCCCTTAATCTTCCCAATTTGAGGTAGGCTCATTTTTACTCTAATTGTAGACAGGGAATCTAAGACTTAGAAAGGAAAAGTAACTTGCCTAAAATCACACAGCAAGGGGTGGGGGGTCCAGGATTAGAAATCCAGACGAACTGACTCCAGAGACTATAAACTTAAGGAAATTAGAATGCCTCATTAGTGGCTCTTTGCCTCTTGATCAAAAATAATACAGACAATATCTAAAAACAAAATAAAGAAGTATTACATGGCCCTGAGGTTGCCTCATGATATTTCTAAGACAGCTAATAATCAGGCTTCAAAAGGAACTGTTTGGCTATTTCCAAAATCTCCAAGATCTTGAACATGTCAGTTCTTGGCCTCCTATAATCCGTGGGAGACATGCAAATAAAAAGAGAATTAATGATGAGCAAAGGATTGTTACTCCAAAGCACAGGCCGACTCTCACAGCAACGATCTCCCCATTTCCCTGCAGGCTTGCGCAGAATGGCCACATTACAGAGGAGATGGCCATGGTTCGCGTCAACACTACTCAGAGCACAAGGTTTATCTTACACAACTGTTCCACTGCACAGTCACCTAGAGGGGCAGCAGGAAACGGGGAGAGGAGCCTATTCGTGGATTTAAGTAAGGCAGTTAAGCAAGCTTATGAAAAAAAAAAAAAAATTCACTAAGAACAAAATGAAGGGGCGGGGGGATGTTGATTGTTTTAAACCCCACAAGCATTTTGAGAGAGTCTCTTTACCACAAAAGTCTGGAAGACAAGTCGAAACAGTTTAAATGTCCATTATGCTTAATCATGCCCAGAGAGTTGTATTTTTGTGATACAAATCACTGGATGCCTACTACAAACTCAGAGAATACAGTATGCTTTAGTAAGAGAATTTAAAAGCACCGTTAAGGTGCACATTTAAAAATAATTTCTTAAAGGCAATAAACGGCAAAATAAATTTCTGTAGAATGATTAATTTTTTCCTCTTCATCCCATTCATTGTTCTCCATAGCAACTGTGTAATGCAAAGATTGCAGTAACCGTGTTTGCAAAATCTGTTTTACAAAAGCAATTAAAATGATCCATGACGGGAACACCTGGGTGGCTCAGTCGGTAAAGCATCTGCCTTTGGCTCCAGTCATGATCCCAGGACTTTGGGATCAAGCCCCACATCGGGCTCCTTCTCCCTCTGTCCTTCCTTCCCCCCACCCCTGCCAGGCTCATGCACTCATTTTCTCTCTCAATAAATAAATAAATAAATAAATAAAAGCTTTAAAAAATATCTCCATGAGATATCCTGCCTTTAGCCAGCTAGGGTTGGAACGGTAGGAGGATGGGAAGAATAAAACGGGGAAGGAAAAGGAGGAAGGAGGAAGAGAACAAGGGAGAAGGGAGAGGAGAAATGAAAGAAAAGAGATGGACTATCTCCAGTCCCCAGTCGGAAACAGGGCAAGACCTGACCGTGTGGAGTGTTGGTGACTGCTTGGTGTGCTTCTGGGTGGAGCACAACACAGGCGCTCCTATGGGGAAGCACTTACTCCCAGAGATGACTTGTATAACATATTTGTTCTGAGTCCTTAGTCCTACTGAGTGTCTCACAGAAATAAGATGAAGCCAAGGGTCAGCTTGAACTCTGTTTACTGTATGAAGGGAAAAGAACATTTTTTTTCCTTTTAAATGACAAATAATAGTGGCAAAACTCTACCAATAACTATTGAAAACTAATTACATAGCTAAGTAGGGCTGGCCATAATCAAAATCCGAGTGCAAGACAGACCTTTTACTTACTATGTAGAAAAGAACACTGCTAATATTCCCCATCCTCATTCCAAATTAAATTGCTCTTGATCCTGACACATAATTGGCTCAGAAGTCACTCCACCTAAGGCATCCCTAACAGGATATCTATGTCTACATGTTAAATAGGTTTATAAACTAAGAGCCAATATATGAACCAATGGACATGTAAGGGCACTTCATGATCTGGTCACTACACCTATCCCCAAACTCCTGCCCATTGTGCCCATCCTGCAGGCTGCCATTCCTGCCACATGGGAGCTTTTAGGCCCTCAGGCCTAATAAGTAAAAGTCAAAAATTAAGAAGACCAAAATCTAACAGGGGAAAAAAAAAATGGGCTGAGAATATGAACTTCAGAGTTCACGTAAAACAGAAACACATGTGGCTCTTGAGTATACAAAAAGAGATGATCAATCCCATTCTTAAAATAAGTAAAAGTTAAAAGCACTAAGGGAGAAAAAAAACAACACTATACCAAATTTCACTCACTCGAGTGTCAAAATCCCAAAAGCGTGTTCACCTGTGCTGGCGAAGCTGGGAGGAAGCAGGCAACTACCATGGCGCCCACGCCCACAATGTGGCCACGCCTCCTAAAACGGTGACTGTGTATCCTCTGACCAAGAAGTCCTACTTCTAAGGAGTTAGCCCAGTTATGAACATGCCTGCACATGAACAAGGTCATTCAAGGTCATTCACTTCAGCATTATTTTTGATAGTACGAGGTGAATGGTGGAAGACGTTTCGGTACATTCGGAACAGAGAGTGCTATAAAGCCGCCCACAAAGAAGAAACTGAATGAATAATAATCCTAATACAGAGAGGTCACCAGGACCACTGCCCAAAGAACAAGATGCCACAAAATATATACAGTAGGCTACCACTGGGGTCAAAAGAGGGAATCCAGAATACATCACTACATTTGCATTCATCTGCATGAAAAGTGTCTGGATGTGTATCAGAAATAAATGGCAATGGCTGCAATGAGGAGAAGGGAACAGTATTTACTTGTGGGAGATAAGTTAGAGGAAGACTTCATTCCTTGTATAATTTTTAATTTTTTAACCTATCCAAAAAGTAAGCATTTTCAAAAAAAAAAAAAAAGGCAATTGTAAAAACTGTAACTTGCCTTAATCTTCCTGCTATCTTCCCATTTCTCTATGACCCTAGAGTCAAACATCTTGAAAGAACGGTCTCTTTGCGCCCACTTTCTGTCACCTCCCATTCCCTCCTCCACTGCCTCATTTTGCTGAAGACACTCGAGTGCTCACTCTTTCTTGGAAACAGCTTTCACCAAGGGAACGGGTACCAATGCCAGATACAGAGGCCACACAAGGCCGCGCAACACCCTTTCCAGCTGGTGTCAACAGCACGACTCTCCTGTCTTCCTCTTACCGCGCGCCCCCCACCCCCCGCCCAGTCCCTCTATTTTATCCACCCCCCTCTACCCTCCACAAAATAGAGCTCCTGAGGACCTAGATTTTGGTTCTCTTCTCACCTGCGCACCGATGATCCCAACCGTTCCAATGGTCTAGAATACTACCATTACACTGAGAGACAACACCCAAATGTATACTTCCCGATCAGACAACCAACTGAGCTCACTACTCAACTCGCACCCTAACATCTCCACTGGAACGCATCAAAGAAATATTAAACTTGACAGAAATCATTTCCGACATTGGGCTCTCAAATTTCACTCCTGTATTCATTCACTCATCAGATTCTAGTTAGGAAACTACTCTAGACATTTTAGGATACAGAAATGTGGTTACACAGGTGATGGAAAAGCCAAGACACCAAAAGGAAATGGTGAAGTAACCCTGAGATGAGGAACAGCAGGAAAGCACCAGCAGCCCAAAGGCTGGAGGGACCCAGCAGAAGAGGTGGAATTCTAAGAGCCTGGAAGCCACCATCATGGGCAGGAGCTTGAACGCGGGTAGGAGCTGCCCAACCCGAGCTCGGCTTGCAGAGGAAGGGGCTGTCTGATAGGAGCGGAAGCCAAAGCAATGAAACTGCTGTGTCCTGGGACATGACCCGGAATAAAAGAAAGGGGGAGGAAAATGACCTACCTTCTCCCCATTCCTATCCTCCAGTCTTCCATCAGCGCCTCCGGGCCAGTCCTACTCACAAAACCCAAAAGGTGGAGAAGACTGAGAAAGGCAGTTCTATGCAGTAAAGAGCAGGACAGAGAAAAGTCAGGGGGGTGTGTCTGAGAGCTAGCAGGGAAATGACGTGACCTCTTCCAGTCTTCCCATCTCCCTGATCAGCACATCTACCCAAATGCTGAAACCAGAGACCTAAGATCATCTTTAACCATTCCTTTGCCATCACCATCCCCTGCAGCACATCCAACCGCTCCCAAAGGATTTTACCTCCAAAATAATGGGAATGCATCTATTTCCCTCCACTGCCACCACCTCTGTATGAGCTGAGATGTCCCCCCCAGGCCAATGCAAGTGTCCTGCCTCCCTACAGTTGTGGTGAGGCAACACAGAACCATCTAAGAACTGAGTATCTGGGTGGCTCAATTGGTTCAGCATCTGCCTTCCGCTCAGGTCATGATCCTGGGGTCCTGGGACTGAGTCCCGCATCGGGCTCCCTGCTCGGTGGGAAGCCTGCTTCTCCCTCTCCCTCTGTACCCACCCCCACCCATGTGCGCACACGCACGCTCTCTCTCTCAAATAAATAAACAAAATCTTTAAAAAAAAAAAACTATCAAGGAGTCAAAGGAAAGCTAGAGCTTTTTAACAGGCTTGAGTAATCTCTACATACAGATAACTGAAAATTGGGTTAATTAGATACAGTCTACTGACAGTGAGTTGAAACCCTATCTTGGTAAGGGGGAAAAAAGTCACTATTCATAATTCACTACATACAAAGAAACAGAGTTGCTAAAAAATGCAACTGTATCTTCTTTTTTTAAGAACTCAGCAAAATACAATTCCAGTTTACTGTTGACCAATCATGTTTCACACTTAAACGAAAAAATAAAACAGCAACTGCATAAACAAAAAAAAAGGAAAGGACAAAAAAAAAACTTTTTATCTTTGGCCTTTCTAACATCTCGTAAAATCAACTACTTAGAGTACAGTGAAGTAAGCACACAGAGAGCTACAGAATGCTCACGGTAAGAACTGTTGTTATTTTTCTCTCCTTTGAGATTGTAATGAACATGGTCACAGCACAAGTCAAGTCAGAAGCAGGCCAGAGAAGGCCCCAAGGCTGGTTGGATCATTTGAGGTCATTAAAAATGGCTGACCCTGCTACCTAAAGCAATCTACACATTTAATGCAATCCCTATCAAAGTCCCACCCATTTTTTTCAAAGAAATGGAACAAATAATCCTAAAATTTATATGGAACCAGAAAAGACCTCGAATAGCCAAACGAATATTGAAAAAGAAAGCCAAAGTTGGTGGCATCACGATTCCGGACTTCAAGTTCTATTACAAAGCTGTCATCAAGACAGTATGGTACTGGCACAAAAACAGACACATCTATCAATGGAACAGAATAGAGAGCCCAGAAATAGACCCTCAACTCTATGGTCAACTAACCTTCGATAAAGCAGGAAAGAATGTCCAATGGAAAAAAGACAGCCTCTTCAATAAATGGTGTTGGGAAAACTGGACAGCTACATGCAGAAAAATGAAATTGGACCATTTCCTTACACCACACACGAAAATAGACTCAAAATGGATGAAGGAACCCAATGTGAGAAAGGAATCCATCAAAATCCTTGAGGAGAACACAGGCAGCAACCTCTTCGACCTCAGCCACTGCAACGTATTCCTAGGAACATCGCCAAAGGCAATGGAAGCAAGGGCAAAAATGAACTATTGGGATTTCATCAAGATTAAAAGCTTTTGCACAGCAAAGGAAGCAGTTAACAAAACCAAAAGACAACTGACAGAATGGGAGAAGATATTTGCAAATGACATATCAAATAAAGGGCTAGTGTCCAAAATCTATAAAGAACTTATCAAACTCAACACCCAAAGAACAAATAATCCAATCAAGAAATGGGCAGAGGACATGAACAGACATTTCTGCAAAGACATCCAGATGGCCAAGAGACACATGAAAAAGTATGCCACATCACTCGGCATCAGGGAAATACAAATCAAAACCACAATGAGATATCACCTCACACCAGTCAGAATGGCTAAAATTAACAAGTCAGGAAATGACAGATGCTGGCGAGGATGTGGAGAAAGGGGAACCCTCCTACACTGTTGGTGGGAATGCAAGCTGGTGCAACTACTCTGGAAAACAGCATGGAGGTTCCTCAAAAAGTTGAAAATAGAACTACCCTATGACCCAGCAATTGCACTACTGGGTATTTACCCTAAAGATACAAACGTAGTGATCCGAAGGGGCACGTGCACCCGAATATTTATAGCAGCAATGTCTACAACAGCCAAACTAGGAAAGAACCTAGATGTCCATCAACAGAAGAATGGATACAGAAGATGTGGTATATATATATACAATGGAATACTATGCAGCCATCAAAAGAAATGAAATCTTGCCATTTGCAATGACGTGGATGGAACTAGAGGGTATCATGCTTAGTGAAATAAGTCAATCGGAGAAAGACAACTATCATATGATCTCCCTGATATGAGCAAGTGGAGATGCAACATGGGGGATTTGGGTGGTAGGAAAAGAATAAAAGAAACAAGATGGGATCGGGAGGGAGACAAACCATAAGTGACTCTTAATCTCACAAAACAAACTGAGGGTTGCTGGGGGGAGGAGGTGTCGGGAGAGGGGGGTGGGGTAATAGACATTGGGGAGGGTATGTGCTATGGTGAGTGCTGTGAAGTGTGTAAACCCGGTGATTCACAGACATGTACCCCTGGGGATAAAAACACATTATATGTTTATAAAAAAGTTAAAAATTAAAAAAAAAAAGAAAAAAAATGGCTGACCCCTCTCAAGATGAGCAAAAATATAAAATATAAATTAAAAACACAAATTTTCCTTTTTTAAAGTACTTTTAAGAAAAAGAGCTGGGCCACTGCTGTTTGCATGTTGCAACCGCCCCAGGGTCACACTGCGGTTCTGGCTGGGGGCTGGGCAGTTGGTGTCATCCATGGGTGACACGGTCCACAGCAGGCTCTCTACTCACACGTGACCATGCTGAGATTCTGAGACAGGAAAGTGGAACATGAATGGATCATGGGGCCTTTTTTTTTTTTTTAAGGTTAATTTTTCCTTTTTGCTGTCCAGTCACCCTCATCGGTCTTTGCTTCCGGGTGTCGACATCATCGCCCTCAACATCTTCTGCTGCCCGTTGGCCCGGGTCTACCTCAACCTCCTCATCTTCATCTCCATCCTCTTCCTCCTCCCTTTCTCCCTCCCCTTCTTGGCCTACCTCACTGGTGGACTTCTGCTCCCCACTTTCCTCATTAGTGTCCCCACTAGCAGGTGCACATCTCCCAACCCCCACCCCCCAACACAACTTCCTTCTTGTCCCTTAAGTCCTTGGTGATGACTCAGAGCTGGTGTGCACGACCATGTCCGATGTGGTGGGGCTCATCGGCGATCCAACGCAGCCAGCGAGAAAGCGCGCCGGGGTCCGGGGCCTGCGGGGAGAGGCTGCCCGAGCCTGCGTTGGCAGAGGCAACACTGGAGGCAGTAGATGCTGCAAGCAAGGCACTAGGCCAGGGACAACGCCAGGATGGCTTTCCAGACCCACCAGTCCAACTGTAACCTTAAATTCATGTATTCTATGGAAAATTTCCTTCCTGATTCAAATATTTTCAAAGTAATATGCTGAAAAAGACTTCTATTTAGCCAAGAGCAAATCATAACCAAGAAAAACCCTCGCTAGTAAATTTGCAAAACATATGGTTCTCATTCAGAATGATATGCAAAGCCTCAATTGTGTAACACAAATCAATAACTTGAGTCATCTGCTAGGAATTGACCAATTCACCCCTACGACCAATTTCCAAGACAAATTCTAAGCACGAAAAAGTATCTCCTTGAAGTATAGATTATATGCTGAATATTATCTCTAATATAAGAGCTACCTCTGGATTTTAACCTTGCAGACTTAGCACATCAAAATAAGTACCAATTTGGTAATCCACAGAAAAATGCCCACAGGAAACTGCCAAGACAGGAAAGATCCAGATCAAAGATAAAGCACAGGCTAGGCCTAGGTTCGCCGGATGTCAAAGTGCAAACAAGAGCATCAAAGATCTCTGAGTGAAACAGTGGAGCTGAAGGTACTGAGTCAAGTACTCCCAGGCCAGTGTCCATTCGGACGTGTCAGGGTCCACACCACGCCACCGTGAGAGAGTCTGAGTAGGATCCCTGGAGAGAAAAAAATGAGCTGGCTGTACGCCTGGTAGGCATCCAGTAATCATTCAATTGACTGATGGATATCCCCAAATAATATTCCCCAAATAGCAATTCCAAACTTTCTAAAATGACAAATATGGGTTACCAATTTGAGACCAAAAATAAGTAATAAAAAAGAGAAGAAACAGTATTGCCTTAAAGAACTGTTGGAGGGGCGCCTGGGTGGTTCAGTCAGTTAAGCGTCTGCCTTTAGCTCAGGTCCTGATTCTGGGGCCTTGCCGTGGAGCCCCTCATCCAGTCATGCTCAGCATGGAGTCTACTTCTCCCTCTGCCTCTGCCCTTCCTCCTTCCCCTGCACATGCACACGCATCTCAAATAAATCTTTTTTTTTTTTAATTAAAGAAAAGAAGAGAACTATTTGGGAAAGAAGAAACTATTTGAAATCTTACTCATTTGTCACAGAAAATGACTTGATGAGGTGAGAAGTATTTAGGTATTTGACACTCTCATACATAGGAAGAATTATCTTAAACAGATAAAATAATTTAACAAGAATTTGATTTGTGGTGTTTATTAATGTTACCACCTTTTAAAGTTAATATCCCCTAACACCAAGTCTACTTTCCAGATTTGTTTCATTTATTTTAGGTAATTCAAAATTTATTTTGATTAATTGGTTCATTTCCGAGTTACAAAATCAGAAATAATGTATCCTAGCCTCAATTTTGCTTCACAAAATTAGAGACAATGTAAAAAATATTACAGTTCAATGATAAAAGGACAAACAATCCAATAAAACTGGGCACAAGATATAGATACGTCTCCAAAGATAAACAAGTAATCAATAACCCCATGAAAAGATGGTCAACATCATTAAGACGGAAATGCAAATCAAAATCATAGTGGGATACCACTTCACATCTACTAGGATGGGTGTAATAAAGACAAAGTTAAATTAAAAAGATAATATCAGGTGTTGGCAAGGATGTAAAGAAACTGTAACCATCATACGCTGTTGATTAAAATATAAAATAGCATATTAAGTATAGTATATATTTATATAATACATAACTTATATAATATATTAACTATATAAGCTGCTCACACAGAGTTAATCTATGATCCAGCCACTCCTCTCCTGGGTATAAACCCTAAAGAAACAAAAACATGATCATACAGAAACTCGTGTATTGATGTTCACTGCAGCATTATTCTTTTTTAATTTTTTTTAATTTATTTTCAGTGTAACAGAATTCATTGTTTATGCACCACACCTAGTGCTCCATGCAATACGTGCCTCCCATAATACCCACAACCAGGCTCACCCAACCTCCTACCCCCCGGCCCTTCAAAACCCTCAGATTGTTTTTCAGAGTCCATAGTCTCTCATGGTTCACATCCCCTTCCAATTTCCCTCCACTCCCTTCTCCTCTCCATCTCCCCATGTGCTCCATGTTATTTCTTGGGCTCCACAAATAAGTGAAACCATATGATAATTGACTCTCTCTGCTTGACTTATTTCACTCAGCATAATCTCTTCCAATCCTGTTCATGTTGATATAAAAATTGGGTATTGATCCTTTCTGATGGAGGCATAATACTCCGTAGTGTATATGGACCAAATCTTCCTTATCCAATTGTCCACTGAAGGGCATCGTGGTTCTTTCCACAGTTTGGCGACCGTGGCCATTGCTGCTATGAACACTGGGGTACAGAAGGCCCTTGTTTTCACCAAATCTGTATCTTTGGGGTAAGTACCCAGTGGTGCAATTGCAGGGTCATAGGGAAGCTCTATTTTTAATTTCTTAAGGAATCTCCACACTGTTCTCCAAATTGGCTGCACCAACTTGCATTCCCACCAATAGTATAGGAGGGTTCCCCTTTTTCCACATCCTCTCCAACAAACGTTGGTTCCTGTCTTGCTAATTCTGGCCATTCTAACTGGTGTAAGGTGATATCTCAATGTGGTTTTAATTTGAATCTCCCTGATGGCTAGTGATGATGAACATTTTTTCATGTGTCTGACAGCCATTTGTATGTCTTCATTGGAGAAGTTTCTGTTCATGTCTTCTGCCCATTTTTTGACAAGATTATCTGTTTTGTGTGTGTTGATCTATAAAGAACTTCTCAAACTCAACACACACAAAGCATTATTCTTAATGGCCAAGAAAGTGGAAAGTGCCCAGATGCTCCTTAACTGATGGATAAATACAATGCGGTATACCCACACAAGGGAGCATCAGCAGACGATGAAAAGACAGGAAGCACTCACAAGCAGGTTACAACGAGGACAGACCTTGACAACAATATGCTAACTAAGAGAGGTGGGTCACAAAGACGCACAAGTCTTAGGATTCCACTTAAATAAAAGATCCAAAGAGGCAGATCTATAGTGACAAAGTGGGTTGGTGGCTGCCTGGGACTGGAAGGCTAGGCAAACTGAGGGGAACAGCTGAAAGATGTGGAATTTCCAGATGGGGTAATGAATAGGTTTTAAATTGAATGCGGTGACAGATGCACAACTCTGTGAGTAGCCTAAAAGCTACTGAATTGTACACTTTAAATGGCATATAATATGGGAATTCTTAAACTAATATGGTTGTTTAAAAAATAAAAAAGGAAATATGAAGACAAAAAAACCACCAGAAACCATGAGCCACATCCTCATTGCTCTCCATTTCTGGACCCTCTGCCTTAATGTTTCTTCCACCGCTATGCCCCTAGCGAGCTCCTACCCAACCCTTCACAGCTTGGTTACATGCCACCGGCTCCAAGAGGCCTTCCCTACCCTCTTCAGAAAGAGGAACTGCTACATCTGTGCCCACAGACGAGCTTACAGCACACCGTAGCAAATATTCCAAGATGTCTCCCAGTACTTGACCTTTAATGGACTATTCATTCTAAATCCCCAGAGCCAACCTCAGAACTGAGAAGAGAGTATGTCCTCACTGTGGGTGGGTGGGGGGAATGCATGGATGGATGGGAGAAAGGAAAGAAAGAACAAACGAACAAACAGGATAACAAAGGAAGGAATGAACGAAGGAAAAAAACAAAAAATGAAAGAAGAATGGACAAACAAGCAAAGATCAAAGACACAGAGAGCCATGTAAATGAATAAGCATCAAGACCAAACGAGAGACAGACTAGTTCCTGTCAGCAGTCAGAAAGTTAACACTAGGGGCGCCTGGGTGGCTCAGTGGGTTAAGCCTCTGCCTTCAGCTCAGTCATGGTCTCAGGGTCCTGGGATCAAGCCCCGCATCGGGCTCTCTGCTCAGCAGGGAGCCTGCTTCCCCCTCTCTCTCTGCCTGCTGCTCTGTCTACTTGTGATTTCTCTCTCTGTGTCAAATAAATAAGTAAATTCTTAAAAAAAAAAGTTAACACTTTCAGTAGAAGCTGGTGTCAAGCTCTGATAGAGAATCCAGTATTTGTCCCAGGAGAGCATCTTGTTCTAAAAGGAGCAAAGACCACAGCAACCTTTCAATCTATCGAACACTGTATACCAATAACAAAATTACACTTACAAAAATATCATGGAAAATGCTTTTTTCATCAAACAGATATTACAGAATTTATGTGTATAGTGATAATTATAGAAAAAAGTAAAAGAAAACAAACAAAAAAACCTATGCATTAAAATAGATTGGAAGGAAACATACCAAAATGCTAACAGCAGCTACATTTAAATAATGGAACTCCTATTCTAGAGAACAGGTCTTCCTAGATTCTAGAGGCTTTCACACGAGTCTGGGCCTGTCAAGATAGTGCTTCCGCAAGCCTCATCTCTGCCATCTGGAGGGACTCACAGGGCTCTAGAGACATGTTCTACAGCACCTGGCTAGCTTATCCGGAAGGGCTGGCTCCTTGGCAAGCTGGCTCAGACCCCAAAAGTCCTCTTCATCCAATTATTCAGCAGCGGTCCAAGCTTAGACCTGGCAAGCTAAGGTTCCAATGTTGGCCTTGAAGGAGGCTGTTTCAATAGCTTGGGGATTAAGTAATAAGGGCCAAAGGTACACTGTTAATTATGGGAAAACAAGGGCTCGATTAGCAAAGAGAGTTTTGTAAAAATAGAACTCGCAGCTGCCTGGGTACGGGCGATGACAGAGGGAGGAATTATAGGTTTCTGAACCGGAGAACTGATACGAAGAGCGGCATCAGTAACACAAGGAGAAGCGCTACGGAGAAGCAGCCCAGGGGAGGAGAGTGCAGCTTCGGCCTGAGCCGTGTCCACTCCACGAGGACTAGCCAGTGAGCCACGCCAAGCGACTGGGCTACAAGCAGTTGTGAACGCATGAGAAAACTCATCTAAGGTCAGTGATGCTGATGTCACCAAGGATGACAGGCAATGGGGTGAGGCGGACTACTGTATGGCAGGGGTAAACATCATCCAGGAGATGGAACTATGTCCCATAGACACCGTGAGTGGGCGGGACTTCAGAAGAGTGTTTGCCTGATTGAGTAATGGTGACAGAACAATGGCCCTAGCTCGGCAGGCCAAAACAACACTAGGCTGACCTCTCCTCCGCCTTATGAATCAGAGGGAATTTGCCTACAAGTCACAAGTGCAATTAAAATGCTTGACTTAATTTCCTACAGATTTCAATTTGACTATGCAATAAATTAGAGCTAAGTAACCACATTTGCATAGCATTTTACCACTTGCAAAGCATTTTTAAATCCATTATCTCATCCGAGCTCCCCGACAGCCCCATGAGGTAAGTATTTATAATCTCCATCTTATGGATGAGGAAACAGAAGAAAAATGCGGTGACTTGCAAAAAGGCCGCAGAAGCGGGAAAGCAGGAGGCAGGGCCGGGATGGAGTTACAGGGCAGCACCAGTGATTTCCCATCCGAGGAAGGGACTGTCATGTGGGCTGTCCTCGCTCCCAGGGACAGGGATTATTTCTTTCAGGACGCCCAAAACAACTAAGCTTTGCATATTTATTCATACATTATATTCACCTATTTTTCTCTAAGGAAAAGAAATTTTACATTTAGAATGTTACAACTTACCTCTAGTCCTCATCAAAAGAGCTACGAAGTAGAAAGAAGAGGTGAGAAAGCAAACAACGGGGGGCTGATGACAAATATAAAAACCAAGGGAAGGCTGGACTTCCCCGCGCCCTCCCCACCCTTCCCCTCCGGTTCCCTCCAGTCGCTGGACCAGGCAGGCGGTCTTGCTAGATGGCAGGGAGAGACAGCGGGAGGAGGAACATCAGAGCCCATTCGCAGAGAAGAGGGCGTCAGAGCACAAGCAGAATGCGGAAAGCATCTGAGCGGGAGGACAATGGCACGGGCAGCAGTGCCCAGAGTGCGGGGATGGTATGAAGGAGAGAGGTCTGACCTGAGGCATCACAGGCGAGCAGAGTGAGCGCACCCATCATGGCAGGCAGCCCAGCCCAGGGTCTGGAGCCTGAGAAGAGCAAAAGGGGCATCGCTGAAGGGGACAGCCCAGCCTGGGCTGCCTGGGCTGCCTAGGAGATGGGCAGGTGCGTGCAAGGGCAGCCTGGCAGGGGGTGTCAAACCCAGGAGAGGGGAAGCAGGCACATATATGGGATGGTGCCTGTTGTCAGAGCATACACAGGGTGAGGGAGGTAGCGTGTGTGTGCAGGACGGTGGCCCCATACAGTTTTAGAAGAACATATGCAGAATGTGCTGGAACCCGGAAGGCATAAGCAGGCATCCCTGTCAAAACGCAGCAAGGTGCAAGAGTACAGGAGTTCCAGGGAGGTCAAAGTTTGATGAGGAATAGGAAATTGACATACTCCCCAAAAACCTTCTCACGAAATATATATTAAGGGACAAAAGTAACTTTACAGTGTCAAAACTCAGCAGAGAGCACCTTAACAAATTGATCAAAGTTACCATCACCAAAAAGTGGACAAATCAAAGTCAGGTCCCATGCAACAGGATGCATGGAGAGGACGCCAGCATCACTCTCAAAGAAATTCCAGCCTAAGATGCAAAACTTGAACCTACACATGAGAGCCATCAGATCAACACAAATCAAGGGACAGTCATCCAAATTACTGGCCTGTACCCCTCAAACATGTCAGAGATAAAAAGGCAAGGAAAGAGACCAAAACTGCTTCAGATTAAAGAGTCTTTGAAGGGCACCTGGGTGGCTCAGTGGGTTAAGCCTCTGCCTTCGGTTCAGGTCATGATCCCAGGGTCCTGGGATCGAGCCCCGAATTGGGCTCTCTGCTCAGCGGGGAGCCTGCTTCCCCCTCTCTCTCTCTCTGCCTGCCTCCTCTCTGCCTACTTGTAATCTCTGTCAAATAAATAAAATCTTTAAAAAAAATAAAAATAAATAAAAATTAAGAGTCTTTGAGAGACATGACAAGTCGATGCAAAATGGCATTACAAAGTGGGTCCCCTTGCTGTGAAGGGCACTAAGGGACTAGCGTGACCGTGGGCTGTGGATGAGGCGGGCAAGGATGTCTAGCTTCACGCTGTGGTTTTGTGAAAAGTAACTTTGCAGAAACTCTGCAGACACTGAAGCATGTGGGGATGAGAGACACTGAGCAAACAGCTACCTAGAAAATGGTTCAAAAATAGAGCTTCAGTACTGCTCTTGCAACTTCACTCTAAACATTTTTAAAAGTTTCATTTTTGAAACAAGAAGGTTGGAGAAGCAGTCTGCTCAGCAATACAAGAATATATAGCTGACACCGAAGAAATTGCAATGGGAATGGAAAGCACCATGAAATAAGGAACAGGACTCTCTATCCACATGGAGGTATTTTTTTCCCTGATAGGAAAATAAGTGTCAGGTTAATGGGTACAATGTCAGTGGCAGGACCAATAAAGATACTGACAATGTGGGTTTCTTTAATGTTTAGATTAAAGGAATATTTTTTTTAAGATTTTTTTTATTTATTTGACAGACAGAGATCACAAGCAGGCATATAGAGAGAAGCAGGCTCCCTGCCGAGCAGAGAGCCTGATGCAGGGCTCGATCCCAGGACCCTGGGATCATGACCTAAGCCGAAGGCAGAGGCTTAATTAACCCACTGAGCCACCCAGGTGCCCCTAAAGGAATATTTATTTTAAAGGCCCAAGAGGAAAAAAGAAAAGAATATTCACATGTAATGATTTTCATAAATTTTTCCCTATATAGAGAGAAATAAGTAAAGTTGATTCAGAGTCAGGTGCAGGATAAAAATACTCATAAACGAGGGAAAAACAGTATTTTCCTCAAACACGAAAAAAGCATCTACCAAAAATCCTACAGCTGACTTCATACCTAACGGTGAAAGACTGAATTCTTTCCCCTAAGATCAGGGACCAAGCAAAGACGTCTAATGTCACCTTTCACATTCAACATAATACAGGAAGCTCTAGATGGCATGGGAAAGCAAAAAAAAAAAAAAAAAAAGAGAGAGAGAGAGATAAAATGCATACCGATCAGAAAGAAAGAAATGAAACTCTTCCTGCAGATTATATGAATATGTATGTAGAAAATCCCATTATTCGCAAAAAAAAAAAAAACAAATCTCCTAGAAATAATAAGTGAACTCTGCAAGGTTGCAGAAGACCAACAAACAAAAATCAACTGCATTTGTATATACTAACAACCAACAAGGGAAATCAAAATCAAAAAAGCAATACCACTTACAATTGTCCCCCAAAAATGAAACACTTAGGTATAAATCGAACAATCTGTAGGCTGAAAATTATAAAATTTTGTCAAAAGAAATGAAAGGAGGCCATCGCCAGAGAGACTTGCTCCGAAGAGACTCTTGGATTAAAGGAGTCAGTAAAGATGCTGCTTCTCCCCAAACTGATCTATAAGTTTTAACACAATTCCTATCAACATTCCAGGAAGGTTTCTGGCACACATAGATAAACTTATTCCAAAACTTACACGGCAAGGGAAACACCCTAAAAAAAATAGCCAAAGGACAAATCAAGTGGAAGAAATCAGCCTACCCGATTTCAAGACTTCTTCTATAGCTATGGTGGTGAACACCTTGTGACCTGGGGAGACCCTTCCCGGGAACATAAGCAGGGACAGCAGAAAGGCTCACTAGGAATTTAATCTATGCCAGAACAGGAAGTCTTCGACATTCACCGCCCCCCCCCCGCACTGTATGGTGTGTTTGAGGACCAGTTTCCAGTGGGGAGTTTCTACTTCACCCGTTTTCTAAGTGGGAGGACTCATCATAGTCACCTTGTTCCTTTATCCACAGCACTTTGCTGGATGTACTGGGAGCAGAGACTCTCTATTAGCCGGCAGGGTCACCAGAGAGCAAGCTACAACTGGACCTGATGGAGACAGCTGTACATCAGACAGACAGCTTGGACTCAGAGGGAGGTGCAATCCTGGAGAAGAACAGGGATCCTCTCTCTTGGAAAGGTGGTGACTGTATCCCTGTAAAATGCAGTTATAAGAAAAAGGATATATCTGGATTTTGGCCAGCCAAAGTGGTAGATTTTGCAGATACTATTAGCAAACACAACACCCATGTTCAAACCCCTTCTTCCCTTCCCAGATCTCTGCTAGAGGCTGGACAAGCTAAATCCCATCTTCACAGCCTTCCTTCCAGGTGGGGGCCAAGTTTATCTATGTGGCCATGTGGAACAGGTGGCCTCCCACACTTCGGGGCAGGTCAGCTGTGCTGCAAGGCTTCCAGGAAGGCTGTGAGGTAGAGATGTTCTAGGAAAGCTTTTGGTTTCCTGGTAAAATGAAGAGGTGCCGCTGTCAGTCAACGCCCATCCACGGTGCCTCCAACAGAAAGCCAATGCCTCCAGCAGGAGCAACCACCTTGTGACCACGAAGAAGGCCAAGAGAATTACAGAACAGCCTTGACGCTGCTGAGCTCCTAAGTCAATGTCAGCAGGTACTGACCTCCAAACTTCTTTTTCATGGGAAAAATAAGCCCTCGTGAGTTTAAGCCACTGCTGATGAGGTGTTCTGTTTCGTGCAATGAAAAGCATCCCTATGTTTACTGCAGCACTACTTACAACAGCCAAGCTACAGAAGCAGCCCATGTCCATCCACAGATGAATGGATAAGGAGGCGGGAGGTGTGTGTGTGTGTGTGTGTGTGTGTGTGTGTGTGTGTACACCTAGAGGGTATTACACTAAGTGAAATAAGTCAGAGAAACACAAATCCTATATGATTTCATTTATATGTGGAATCTAAAGCAAAAACAGAAAGCAGGAACAAACCCATAAATACAGAGAACAAGCTGATGGCTTCCAGATGGGAGGTAGGTGAGGGGATGGGCAAATGGGTGAAGGGGAGTGGAAGGTTCAGACTTCCAGTTATGGAATGAGTAAGTCACAGGAATAAAAGGTACAGCACAGATGCATACCACGTGTCAATGACACAAAACAGCATGATATGGTGACAGATGGGAGCTACACTTGTGATGAGCAACACATATTGTACAGAGAAGTGAAATCACGTTGTTGTACACCTGAAATATAATAATGTGTGCCAACTACAATAAAAAAATAAGAAAAGCATCCCTAATATATTAGGGTACTATGTTACCTTATAATAGATTATTAAAATATGAACAATGATTTACTATCACATGAACACTAATATTTCTAATATTATTGTACCTAATATACCTAGAGCCTTTCAGGGTACTTTCAAAACGAGTACTAACTTGATACTATGTGTTATAACGTACATTCCCATGGATTATTTCACTTAGCCTCTCAGGACCTCAGTTCCTTTCTCTCATTCAACATGTATTTTTAAGTGGCTACTACATGTTAAGCACCCCTCTAGAAGCCAGGAAAACAGAAAGTAATCAGGATTTAGTCAAGACCTCCACTTCCAACCAGCTGACTTTCTAGCAAAAAAACTTACTTGCAACATGAAACAGACAGGAAATGCTCTGTCCTAACACCAACATGTAAGGGACGACAAATCTTGGTCTGGCATATAATACAGGCATGGGAGGAGGGAGAGAAAGAATCCAGGAAGGGCGTTTCTGAATGACAGCCCTCTAAGTCAGTCAGTCTAAGAAGGGGATGAGGGGAGTAGTAACTGTGAATTTAAAAGTTAAATAATTACAAAATAAAAGAGGTATGGGAAAAAAGCATACTCAATCCACATCCTCAAGCCTCCCACGCAAAGTAACAGCAGCAAAGAAAACACTGATCCTAACTCTGACTTTAATGGTTAGGGGTAGGGGGACACAATTAAGGCAGATCTCAGAGACAGGGCTATTGTCTTAAGCCCAAACCGGGAAGAAAGGCTAATAATAAGCTTAAATAGGTCAAAGGGGTACAGAGTCCCCCAATTACAATTTTATAGAATCTGCTTAATTTTTTGAACATAACAGTCCACATTTTCTTCTATTTCAGAATCTTCATTATAGCAAAATCTGTTTGTGCTGAGCTCTACCCAGAAGCAATTCGTTGACTCTATGTGCCTTCCTTCTACTTAATCCCACAGGGAAAACAGATCTAAATATTACAAATCACTTAAGAGAGTTAAAATATACAGACTGCATTTGAACCAAGTATGTCTAAAGGCTTATTAAACTGTACCTTATAGCAATATATTGACTTTTTATACACTACCTATATAAGTGGACTCAGAAAGCCCTAATTTTCAGGAATTTATCATAAGCCACTAAGACATTAAAACTTTTCAATTAATTTAGTGAATTTCACACTTTTCCCCAGTGACAACTGTGGGAAGGGAACATACCAGCCTAATACACTCAACTCTGGAATTCTTGTTCAACTAACCTATGCCGAAAAGGTTAAACAGGGGTACCTGGGTGGCTCAGCTGCTTAATCATCTGCCTTCAGCTCAGGTCAAGATTCCAGGGTCCTGGGATCAAGCCCCACATGGGGTTCCCTGCTAAACGGGGAGTCTGCTTTCCCTTTCCCACCCCCTCCAATGTGCACACTCCCTCAAGGAAACAAATAAAATCTTAAAGAAAAAAAGTTAAACAGACGCATACAAACTGAACACTTTAATTCACCAATAAATGTTTCTCTAATAGCCTTTTTTTATATTTGACAGATAAGAGAACCCAGGTAAATAATTTAACATTCAAAAAAAGTTTGCTGAAATAGAACAGAATACGTAACTATTTCTAGATTACAGTTACAAAAAAAGACACTAGTCTCATCTATGGTTTACTCTTGCAAAAGGCTATACCTTCCCCAATAGAAATAGAATCATTTTTCCTAGAAATTAACTGTCTGTAAGATCTTTATCCAGAATGCTTCAGTTCTATTTTTTTGTAACCAGAGCAAAAACAAATATTGTCTTTTTGTATTAGGTATGTTAAGTATTCTGGGAAATCATGTTACTACTCAGAAAAAAGAGGAAGAGAGGATAATCGTAGGATCTGTGCCAAAATTACAGAAGCATAAGAGACAAAATTTCGTTCCAACAAAATCATTGATTATAAAAGAAACTGTTTCTATTCTATAACCCGCTCTAACACCACTTGCTGATGTGAATATAATAAACACAAAGCAACAAACAAACAACAAACTGGCTTCCATACACTCTGTAGAAATAGGGTGCCATACAGAATGAAGTACAGAAACTGATGTAAAAAACGTTAGTACAAGTAATTTTATAATTTGAAATTCTTCATAAATTTCCGCGTCTCATTTTTTCCCCAGTACTTCCTTCACTTGTGAAAGTGGATGCCTTTATAATCAATTCTAGCCCTCAAATCCAATCCGCGCAATCACAGCCCTATTTCATGAGTCGGTGGGAGTCAGGGTGGTAGTGAGGCGTCAGGAGCGTGTAAGGAAGAGAAGCAGGGATCCAGCTGCGTCAAAGGCAGGACTTCTGTATTGTGCATACAGGACAGAGCAGCTCCTGAACGCCCTGGTTCCTACTTGCTCCTGAGTCAGATGACAACGAGAAGCATCTCTGGGAGGGAGGAAAGTCTTAGCAAAAACAGACAAACGAAAACCCATGAGCTCTCCTAACGAGTCCTCTAAACTGACTGCTGATGGGGACAAAACGCCTGTGGGACAGGAGCTGCCTCCGTGGATCGCGGCTCTAGATCTTTGCCGCGCGCTGACCACCAGCTCCTCGTCTGAGTGGCCACACCTTAGTGGGCACCAAATACCTACTCATAAATTGAAAACAAGCCCCTTGGATTGGGTAGTGAACTCTCCAAATTACAAAGATCTCATCTCAAGAAAAGAATCCCACAACAGGCAGCATGGAAAAGGTTCTCCAGGCTCCCCAAGAAAGCACATGAATAAACCAATACTCCTTAAATATATATTTAATCCTGACTACCATTTATTAAGCATGTTCCTTTGTTCCAGCTTATAAGAACTTAATTTGCATAAATTCATTCAATCCTTACAATAATTCCATGAGGCAGGTTATCTCCATTTTACAGATAAGGAACATGAGCTTAAGTAAACTTGACCAAGGTCACACATTACCAAGTGGTAAAACAGCAATTTGACTTTGGCAGTCTGGCTGTGGATTCTGCAACCTTTTCTTTTTTCCCTTCAAGTATTTATCTAAATTCCAGATAGTCAACATACAGTGTCCTATTAGTTTCGGGTATATAATTTAGTGATTTCAACACTTACATACAACACCCAGTACGCACCACAAGTGCCTTCCTTAATCCCCATCAGCCATTTAGCCCATCCCCCCACCCCGAGCCACCTCCCCTCGGGTAGCCATCAGTGTGTTCTCTAGAGTCAAGAGTCTGTTTCCTGTTTGTCTCTCTCTGTATTCCCCTCTATGTTCATTTGCTTTGTTTCTTAAATTCCACACAGGAGTGAAATCATATAGGATTTGTCGCTCTCTGACTGGCTTATTTCACTCAGCATAATACTCTCTAGCTCCATCCACATCACTGCAAATGGCACGATGTCATCCTTTCTGAGGGCTGAGTGATATTTCTGTGTGCGCATGTGCGCGCACCACTTCTTTATCCATTATCAGTCGATAGACACTTGGCTCTTTTCACAGTGTTGCCATGTTGATAATGCGGCTACAGCACCAGGGCATGCATCCCTTTGAACCAGTATTTTGGTATCCTTTAAGTAAATACCTAGTAGCACAGTTGCTGGATCATAGGGTAGTTCTCTTTTTAACTTTTTGAGGCACTTCCACTGTTTTCCACAGTGGCTGCATCAGCTTACATTCCTACCAACAGTATCCCCCTTCTCCGCATCCTTGCCAATACTCGCTGTTTCCTGTGTTGTTGATTGTAGCCATTCTGACAGTTGTGACGTGATAGTTCAGTGTAGTTTTGATTTCTTTTCCCTGATGATGAGTGATGTTGAACATCTCTTCATGTGCCTGTTCGCCATTTGGATGTCTCCTTTGGAAAAATGTCTATTCATATCTTCTGCCCATTTTTTAACTGGATTATTTGTTTTCTGCATGTTCAGTTTTTATAACTTCTTTACTATTTTGGATACTAACCCTTTATCAGACGTGGAGAACACAGACAGTAACCTATATGACATGGGATATAGCAACTTCTTACAAGCTATGTCTCCTGAGGCAAGGG
This sequence comes from Mellivora capensis, assembly GCA_004024625.1. Taxonomy (NCBI): domain Eukaryota; kingdom Metazoa; phylum Chordata; class Mammalia; order Carnivora; family Mustelidae; genus Mellivora; species Mellivora capensis. The sequence continues at coordinate 71,984 of PISX010004919.1, read as the reverse complement.
AAACAAAAGCAAAAAAAAAACTATTGGCACTTCATCAAGATAAAAAAAACTTCTGCACAGCAAAGGAAACAGTCAACAAATAAAAGGCAACCTTCGGAATGGAGAAGTTATTTGCAAACAGACTTTGCAACCCTAACCACCACTGCTGCCAAATGTATTTAAAACCACATCAAAATATATCAGTAATAACATAAGCATCTATTACATAGTACTATTTTTCTTTATGTTAGACACCATGAAACCAACAAAACCTATCCTACTAAATAACTAACCTCCGCCTTGATTTACTTGGTAGAACATAGATATCAAACATCTTGCACTGAATGAAAAATTTTTGAATCAGTGTGCTACCACTTCTGTAAACTATAGCAATAGACTTTATCTTAACAAGATTTGAACATAGCAATTTCCCTTTCCTGTGAGTCTGGGATGGTGTAATGTAAAGGATCCCATTTTAAAACCATTAATACAGTGAATAAGTCTGAGCTTAAGTCTGAGCTAGCAAGCTATGTTATGTCGTATCCCATTCCCCATATTCCAAATGGATCACTGCGTAAACTTACTACTTTTCTTTGCTTACAAAGTCAACTTATAAAATGATTTAAGACTTTTCAAAAATTCTTCTTCTTTTTAAATAAGGGTATAGATTTCACTGCAACTTTAAACTGTTACTAAAAACTGAATGGGCTTTCTGCAATGAAACCTGACTACAACATGAAGAGAAGTTACGTATCTGCTTTACCTTGGAAATGTACAGTTATATTTCATTGCCTTGCTAACAAAAAAACAAAACGAAAAAACAATCCATCTTTTCATATACTTTTCTTCCCCCCAAAAGTCCATCCAAACCAATATAATTAGTCCCCACAAGTATGCTTAGGCACAAAAACATTTTATTGAAAAAAGCCTAGCAAATGCAGGGGGTCTCTTTCAGAATAGTAAAATATATATAGGATATATGTGTGTGTGTATCAGTGTGTCAGTTTCTAATGCAAATGATATCCAAGATTCTTTATAAAATGAAAACTGTACTAGATAGCAGCTAAGATAATTCCATATTCCAACTATACTTCAATGTAGATAGTAAATTTGAGGAAGCAGTAAGGTACAGTGGAAATGACTTTGGGAGAAAAATGTGTTAACCAAAGTGAAAGAATAATATAGAAGCACTGAACCCATCTTCATCTTTCTTTCTTTTTTTTTAAAGACTTTTATTTTTTTAAGTAATCTACACCCAGGATGGGGCTACAACCTACAGTGCTGAGGTCAAGAGTCGTGTGCTCTTCTGACAGAGCCAGCCAGGCGCCCCCGAACCTTTTTCAAATCTCAATGAACTAAACAAAAGAAATAAAATAAAATCAGTAAAGAGAAACACCACAAGTGTTCTAACCTGGTAAGGGGCCAAACTTAATCTCTCAACTTCTGAAGAATGTTACCTGGAAGACCAGTAAACAAATGAAACTGAAAACAAACTATTTTGATAATCAACCCAATGCTATTCCTCACTCCCTTTGCTCACATTATCCCTGCAAAATCCAAAAGCAAGACTATGAGGATGAAAATGAAAAAAAGAAAATTCATAAACATCTCATTGATAGAACCCAATTTTTATTTTAATAGAAGAGAATTTCAAACATGTGAGTAAGAACTTAGGAAATTCAGTATCCATGAACGTTTGGTGGCGTTCTTCAAATCTTCACTCCACCAACATACTAGTTGTGTGAAATTATCAGATTCTTAACCTCTGGAACTTTGCTGTTTTCATCCATGATGTGGGGATAAATCTTGGTGGTGGCGTCAAGATCAGTAAAGATGATCTGTGCAAAACTGCCACTAGGACAGAACCAGCACTGTAGAAGCTTAACAACTGGTACATATTTTTAAATTATTTAAAAATTCTTTAAGAGGGTTGCCTAACTAGCACAGAGTATGCAAATTTTTTAAGATTTTATTAATTTAAGAGAGAGAGAGAAAGAGAGAATGAATGAGGGGGTGCAAGGGAGAGGGAGAAGCAGATGAGCGGGGAGACCAATAAGGGACTCGATCCCATGGGATCATGACCTGAGCTGAAGGCAGACGCTTGACAGACTGAGCCACCCAGGCGCACCAAGCATGCAACTCTTGATCTCCAAGTTGTAGGTTCAGGCCCCATGCTGGGTGTAGAGATTACTTAAAAATAAAATCTCTTTAAAAATTAATAAATAAATAAACAAATAAATAAAATTATTTAAGAATCTGGATATTTTCAACAGTTCTAAATTTATTCTAAATTTACCTAAAATTTATCTAAATTTATCTAAAATTCTAAACATCTAAAAGGATGTTAAATTATAAATGAGAACATCTTCAAGCTATCTTGTTAAATACACATTGCCCAGGGCACCTGGGTGGCTCAGTGGGTTAAAGCCTCTGCCTTCAGCTCAGGTCATGATCCCAGGTCTGGGATCGAGTTGCGCATCAGGCTCCCCGCCTGCTTCCCCCTCTCTCTCTCTGCCTATCTGTGATCTCTGTCTGCCAAATAAATGAATAAAATCTTTAAAAAAAAAAAATTGCACACCGCCTGGTTAATAATGTCCCAAATTTAACTATTTCCCTCCTATAGATTGAGATCGTTTTGTGGGGTTTTTTCCCCTCAAATAGAAACTATGGTTTTTAACACATGAGAAATTAAGATTTTCAGCCCAAACTTTGTTTTGCCTATATAGCCAGCACGTATGAATTTAAAATAGGGCTGAAAACATACCAGAAGGATATGAGAAATTCGAACGTGGAAAAACTGAGTACACTTGGCATGGATAATTGATTTATTTTCAATACAAGGAGAAAAGAAGATTCTTTAAGTTTATTCAAGTCAAAGAAGAGAGGTGTGACTAGTTTTCTACTAGTAGAAATAACTCATTAAGAGATCATGCTATAACCTTTTCAAGTCAGCTGAACACACAAAGAAGTTAGGGAGATATTTTTTAAGCCAGTTTATGGTATTTATTTTTTCAAGATTTTATTTAAATTCCAGTTAGTTAACACACAGTGTAACATTAGGTTCACATGTGCAATCACGGTGATTCAACACTTCCATGCATCACCCAGGGCTCACCCCAAGTGCCCTCCTTAATCTCCATCACCTTTTTTACCCATCCCCTACCCACTTCCCTCTGGTGGCCGTCAGTTTGCTTTCTAGAGTTAAGAGTCTGTTTCTTGGTATGCCTCCTTCTTTCCTCTTTGCTCATCTGTTTTGTTTCCTAAATTCCACACATGGTGAAATCATCTCACATTTTTCTTTCGCTTACTTCACTTATCATAAAACCATCTAGCTCTATCCGTGTCATTGCAAATGGCGAGATTTCATTCTTTTTTATGGCTGAGTAATATTTTGCTATATATGTATGCATGTGTGTATGTATACATATACATATATGTAACACACACATCGTATCTTTATCCATTCATCAATTAATGGGCACTTGGGCTGTTTCCATAGTTTGGCTATTGTAGATAATGCTGCTATAAACACAGGGGCATATGTATCCCTCTGTTTTTGTATTTTGGGGGTAAATACCAGTAGTGAGATTACTGGATCATAGTGGAGTTCTATTTTTAATTTTTTGAGGAACCTCCATACTGTTTTCCACAGGGGCTCACCAGTTTGCATTCCCACCAACAGTGCACAAGGGTTCCCTTGCCTCCACATCCTGGCCAACACCTGTTGTGTCTTGTGTTCTTTTTAGCCATTCTGACAGGTATAACGTGATATCTCACTATAGTTTCTTTTTTTAATTTCCCTAATGTGAGCATCTTTTCATGTGTCTCTATGTCTTCTTTGAAAAATGTCTATTCATATCTTCTGCCCATTTTTTAATTGGATTATTCATTTTTCACTATTGAGTTTTTAAGTTCTTTACATATTTTGGATACTAACCCTTTATCAGATATGTCATTTCCAAATATCTTCTCCCATTCCACTGGTTGCCTTTTAGTTTTGTTGACTGTTTTCCTTCACTGGGCAGAGCTTTTTATTTTGATGTAGCCCTAATGGTTTATTTTTGTTTTTGTTTCCTTTGCCTTGAGAGATCTATCTAGAAAGAAGTTGCTATGGCAAGTTAGAGAGATATTTAAAAGCTGAAGCAGAATATGGAGACTACTAAAACTCAAACAAATAACTAGACAGAAGAAACCAATGAGATAAACAAAAGAGCACCTCCTCAGATCACTTTTTGGAACTGCAGGGCTCTGGAAGACCAAACCAGCCAAATACCTATGGGACTCACTAGACAGTGACATAATGGGACATATAAACACACTGAAATGGAAAAAAAAAAAAATCAGGGAACTGTGGAATTGTTCAAAAAATGAATTTCAAATTGGTCTTATGTATTGTGCAAATAGTAACTGAAATCTATATTCATTTTGTATCACTGCAAGTAAATACCAGGTAAATTCTGGTGAATACCATGGCTATTTAAAAAGAATAATTTCTCATTTTCAAAAGATTTTAGTAGATGTACAAAACTGTGAACCGTATTTTAAGTTTCTGAAGCTGTCTTTGGAGAACAAATTTGAAGATATAACCCAATTATCAAGAACAAGCCCTATGAGGTTAGCTCAGCTTTAAGAAGATTAAATTGAAAGGAAACTATACAAACTATACACTATACACGCAATCTAACTGACAAAGTATAGTTATGCAAAATGTTGGGCCCATTTGGCATCACAGAAGTATATTCTCTCACATGAAAATGACAACATGAAACTGAGCACTATATGTAATGGTACAATTCTACAATCAGATGGGACATAGGCCCTGACATCCTTACTCTCGAGACTGCAGTCATAAATTTAATCAAAACATTATTAATTTCTAGCACGAAGCCTTCTATTCCACAGTCAAAAATAGATTAAGCAATATGTGAACTGCCTGTGTATCACACTCCCCTGCTCCCATCTATACATTTGGCTACATTTAACCACTGCTCACAATTTTGTTATTTAGGCAACCTACAAACAGACTCCTCATGATGTGACCCATTAGTAAAGTCACCTGGACACCTCTACACTAATAACATTTCAATACCCGGGTAACACAGAAGCAGGCCCCCTAAAAACAAGTGCAGGAAGGAAGCTTTACAAGGACACAACACGAACAGCTCAAAGTCTAATATGATATCACCTTCTAAAGCAATTGACTACTAATAAGAACGCAAAGACACCAAATGTTAGCCCCAAAAGTGTCTTCCCTTGAATTTGGAATAAAAAGTCATATATTTAACTTATCTTTTAAAATATCCATATTTAAAAGCTGCATACAGAAATTACATAAGCGTCAAATGACATGATACCTAGAATGGCTTTAAAATCCTCAGCAAAAACAAATAAGAGAAAAGGAAATAAATCTTAATTATTCAATCCATTGATAGGTACGTGCAGTTCACTCACCTATTCCCTCTACCTGTATGCTCGAGCTTAGCTCTTAAATATGAAAAGGAAATAAACATAATTCTAAAATACAAAAAGAGAATACAAATGCATATAGGAGTTTCATGTATGGTGGAGGTGGCATTTCAAATCAGAAGAAAAAGGTAAATGACTCAATAAATGGTATCAGAACTGATTAGCCATCAGCGGGGGAGGGGAATACCAGGAGAACTGGTTAGTCATGGATTGGGGGGAAAAGAGTTGGGTCCATAAATCACAGATAACACAAAATAAACTGAATATAGGTCAATTTAAGTACAAGAAAATGAGACCATTAGAGTAACAACAGAAATAATCATAGAATTATAATCATCACCTTGAAGTAAAAACCAAACATTTGTGTCAAATGTACAACAAATAATTTCTCGGGGCCAAAACTACCATAAACAACAAATACAACAAAGACAGGACAACCTGGAAATCGTGTCACAAAAGTTTACTTTCCCAGTTAGAGAGTGCCTACAAATCAATAATCATCATCTACTGAAAAGTGATAAATGGATATGGATAGGTCACAGAAAAGGAAGTAAAAATAGTTCTTATGAGAAATGCAAATTAAAAGACTGAGATACTACTTTTCATTCATCAGTCTAGCGAAGATAAAAAAAAAAGGCTAATAATACACTATGTTGGCAAGGTTCTGGGGAAACTAACAAGCTCATACATTGATAATGGAAGTATAAATTAGTACACTCTCTACAGAAGACAATTAGCTTATATCCACCAAAATTACAAATTCATACAGCCTTTAGCCCAGCTATTTATTCTATATATGTATCTACACATGTGCAAAATGACACACACACACACACAGAAGTGGGTAGCCCTACAGCAGATGTGAGCAGTAGAGAAAGGCACAGAAACAACATGCAGACCTAGAATCAAGGCCTGGTTAAATAAATTATCCTACATCCGTAAAACAGAACACAATTCTACTTTAAAAAAACAGAAGAAGAAAATTTGTAATGAAATGGCATTAAACAATCACCAAATCATATTGTTAAATGAAAATGGCGCCAGACCACATGTATTGTATGCTAGCTTTTACATAAACGAAGGAAGTAAAAAAATGTGTGTGCACACATGCACAACTGTTTGTATATACAATTATTCTTATAAACCAAATCCTTCTTTTGTAGAAAGAGAAATTGCAATGCTGGGTTTCTTCAGAAAGAGTTGGTAGCTGGGTCAGATGGATGGAGTCTTGTCAGTGTACACCCTTTGGCTCCTTTAGAATTTTGTACCATGTGAACAAATTAACCATTCAAAAAAATTTTAATATTCTTAGTCTGAGCCAAAAGAGTGACAGCAATAGTAAACACCAGAGTCTTGATTACATACACCATCAACTGAAATACATAACAAATGTGTTGGGTCCTGAGTTACAAAGAAAGCCTTCCCTATCCAAAATATGCTAATGAATTAGCCTCCCCAAAATACTATTGCTTCAAAATACTCTTCCATCTCTAATTTGCTCTCACTGAGACTATCAGAATCCCTCCTACATCCAGCACGGTAGAAGGCCCAATCAACTGTCCATTACATTTGCTAGTCTAGATTATTAAGAAAAAATAGTTTCCCAGCAATTTTTCTCTACACTAAAGTAAGATGAGGAAATGCTCACAACTGGAAGAAAATTAGACCAGGGTGGGTTGATGTGAACTAATGCACTTTCTCTGCCAGAAAGGAGGCAGCAAAAGTAAAACAGACTTAAGTGGTTAAAAGAAAACAATCTATAGCAGAGAAATGTGGGGAAATTCCAGAGAGGTATAAAAGATGAGCCCAAAAAGTTACTGATGATAAAATGAAAATGTGGTCACCCTAGTATATACAACCAATATTATGTATGTGTAAATATAAAAACTCAAGAATATATTAATAATCTGCATAAAGTGTGAAATGTTAAGAATACAGATTTCTTTAGGTACAGTTAATGTACATATGGATCTTAAATATGCACTAAAAATAACTGCTACCTTGTATAGTTTTAGTGTACCACATGGAGGAAATTCCAGAAAGTTAAGCAAATAGAAAATATGAGAGAAAAGTTAAAAGACATAGATGACCAGCCCACAAAGCTACAATATATAACAGGATTGACAGAGAGAAAAAGAGGAAGAGAGAAAAGATGAGAAAATAAAGAACAAAATTAAAAAAAAAAAAAACAAAAAAACTTCCTAGCAGTCAGACGTGAACCTTCTAACTGATAACCCAGAGACAGCTAAACATAGTAACTGAAAAATCATCCATACCTGGAAATACCCTTCTGCGATTTCAGACTGAGGCTAAAGCTAAGGTCCTATACATTTTCTAAAAAGGAAAAATACAAAATGATACAACAGAGAGAGAAAAGACTGCCATCAAACTTCATATCTATTAAGTTGAACCCTAAAAGAAAAGAATGCCTCAAAGATCTGAGGGAAAATTATTTCAACCTCAGAAGTTATACCCATGCCAAAAGATACGAAACATTTTCAGTCATGCATGTGCAGAGAATTTTACTACCACAGACCTTTTCTGACACAGATTCTAGGCCAAAGCTGAATTCTGTTGACATATTTCCCCACCTTCTACAGTTTGCTAATTTTTGTTGTCATCATGTGGGTAAGATTTACTCACAGAAGAGAGAAAGGGGGAAAGGTGGGGAGAACAGAGAGGGAAGGAAAACTCTGAGTATCAGTTATTGGTCCTATAATGAGTTTTGGGCAGGAAGGCTGGGTAATGAGGAGGCCACATGTAATTCCCAAGTCAAAAGTATTTAATAAAAATCAAAGTGTTTCAGGAGCCCTGGCAGAGGTAGCAAAAGACAGTGACAGCACACATACCACTGCCACACACGCAAGCACGCTCATGCACACACGCACACACACAGAGGCTATGAAGAACTGCCTCCACCATCCCCTGGCAGGGCCAGTCATTCTGCAAGAGTCTCATACATGCTGCAAAACATTATTTCATAATACACATAAAGTCAAAGACCTGAAAAGGATCGATTATGAATGTCTAAAAATGTTTATTTTTTTTAAATTTAGAGAGCATGAGTGGAAGGGAGGAGCAGAGGGAGAGGGAAAAGAGTCACCGTGCTCAGTGAGGTTCCTGACATGGGACTTGATTCATGACCCTAAGATCATGACCTGAGCCGAAGTCAGACCCTTAAGACTGACTGAGCCACCCAGGCACCCAAATGTCTAATAATTTTAAGACTTATTTTATTAGTACAAAATCATCCCAAATCCAAAAGTCTATGAAGAATCTTTCTTATTGGGGCACCTGGGTGGCTCAGTGGGTTAAAGCCTCTGCCTTCAGTTCAGGTCATGATCCCAGGGTCCTGGGATCGAGCCCCGCATCGGGATCTCTGCTCAGCAAAGAGCCTGCTTCCTCTCTCTCTCCTCTCTCTCTGCCTGCCTCTCTGCCTACTTGTGATCTTTCTGTCAAATAAATAAATAAAATATTAAAAAAAAAATCTTTCTCGTAAAGGTGTTCACCTCCTTGCAAAAATACCTTTTCCAATTCTCCTTACGCTCACTGCAATCACCAACCAAAACCACCAGCAGTGTGACAGCATTAAAACAAAGCATAGCGTGCATATCTTTCTGAATAACTCAATCATGTTATTTATTTTTTTATAAAACATCACCCTTGCTAAGAGTAGATAAAGACACTAAACAAGCATTATCCTGGGCTCTCCAGAGCGGGTTTCCCAAGGCAGCACCAGCTCAGGTTGTTTGACCAGTTGTAAACACTCCGCCGCAGGCAGCTTCGGGCATGGTCTCATTTAGTCCATGCTCGAGGGCTAAAAAATAACTGGCTTCCTCTCTCTACTGGTATCAGTCAAAGTTTTAACAGATGGTGCTGTTAGATGAGGAAAGTACACCACTGAACACAACTAATGACTAACCATATGTCAGCAACAGCACAGCTTCTTATCAAGGATGTAACACACTGGATTTTGTTTACTTGTTTATTTCGGGAGAGATGAAAACATCACGCCATGCAGTTGTATACGCTGATACTAACTTGGAACCAGGAACAAACCTGCATAGTGCTAAAAAGTAGGAGCAGACCCTCAAATTCTTAAAATTCCCACCCTCGTAAAGAATACAGAGTATCCCAAAGAAAACAAAAGTACACAAAGTGCCAGTGTCACCATCAATGCAAATTATTTTTATTAGTTCAAAAGAGAACACTCTCTGCTCTGGCCACAAGCTGTTGACAGTGCTAGAAGTAAAACCATGCATGAGATCGATTTTAAACTTCTCCTTTTCTGAGTATCCTAGAATCTCCTATACACAGGTTCTTTTCTCTCAGGAACCACAGAACACAGCTGGATTTAAACACTTCGAGCTCTCTGTGAGGAGCTATCTCGCGTGCCGTTCGTTACCTCTGGTATTCTTAATAACACATCAAAGCTGAAACAAACAAAACGAAACCCACACACGTCCAGGCACTATTCTATTACAAACACCTCCACCCCCAGAAAAAAGGGCCAAATACCTGTAGCCACCAGCCCCTCTACTCATATCTCTGCCTCTATAGTGTTTAGATTGTGCTTTGAGCTCAGATGATTTTCTTGGTGAAAGGGGATGTTCTGAATCTTTCTCCGACAGTACTAAAGTTATGACTCCAAGTGCCACCTGATTAAAAAAACCTAGGACAGGCTATGGATCATTTAATAAGAAGGCATAAGTAAGTGATTAAAGTCTGCATTTAAAAGTATGTAACAATCTTATTTAGAAACACATGTGGCGGGACGCCTGGGTGGCTCAGTTGGTTAAGCCTCTGCCTTCGGCTCAGGTCATGATCCCAGCGTCCTGGGATCGAGTCCCACATCGGGCTCCTTGCTCGGCGGGGAGCCTGCTTCTCCCTGTGCCTCTGCCTGCCCGTGCTCGCTCTCGCTCTCTCTCCCTTTCTCTCTGACAAATAAATAAATTAAAAAAAAAAAAAAAAAGAAAGAAACACATGTGGCCATTTCAACAAAACAAGTATGGGCATTTCAACAAATATAATAGGGAAAATGCAAAACCCAGGTGAGAAAGGCTGCCCGGTCCATACCATAGGTTAGTTTGGTAACCAGAAGAAACTGATAACCTAAGAACTACTTTCAGTTCAGTTTCTGCTCTCTACCCAAGAAAGAAGGTAACAGACAAATATACCTTCAGAAAAAGCAACTATGGACACACAACCTAGGCACTGGTAAGGTATCAAGAGTAGGAGTCAACATCCCAGGCACAATCCCCACTTACTGCCTAGCACTGACCCTAGGTGAGCTACCTAAACCCTGTAAGCCTCAAACCCTTCATCATTAAGATAGATTAACACTACACACCTCACTGGATTTGTCAGGAGGACAAGAGGAGACAACATATGTATAGCACTGGCACAGAGTAAGGCAAAAAGAAGCCAAATAAATAAAACCTCACTTCAGAAAACTCACACAGTCAGCATACCTTTTAAAACCTCAGTGGGAGACAGGCAGTTTTATTTTTGCCCAGAACCAAAAGAGATACTGTGAAGTTTCATGAAAGTTAACTTTCTTCCCCAAAGAAAGTTCAAGAACCTTCCCCACTTTTGCCCGTATCTAACTCTTCTGTAGCATTTTAGGATCAACTCCTTCAGACTGATAAAATTTTCCAACACACACTAAGCAGACCTCAAATAAGTTGATAACAAACACAGAAATACATCCTTATAACAAGACCTTAGGAATATTGTACTTTAAAGCTTCTCTTTTGATTCTTTGCTTTTCTCATTCTGCATTTATTCACAAACTATTCTTTGGTGCTCAGATAAATGACATCCAGACTTCTCTTTTACAAAACTTCTTGAAATTCTACACATTCAGCTTCTCTGTATATACAAACCTGCAGAGGCAATCAGGTCAATCTTATCTGCCTTCGCTCTTCCCCATGTTCTACAACTTACAAGGAAAAAGTCTGGAGAGACACAATCTTCAGTAAAAACAAATTATCTTGCCATGATAAAGAGTGGTTATAAATTACTAAAAACAGGTTCCCATTATGCAGAAAGCTTTCCTTTTAACTTTCTAAATAATCAATATGGGTTTTTTTTTTGGGGGGGGGGGTTACTCTTAGCCTATTAAGTGTTCCATGAATACGTCATCTAAAGCATGATGCTAAAAGCTCCCATCTGAAACAACCAAAAAATTTGTCAATACATAAAATAATGGTTTTTTAAGACACTGAATGTCACATGATGGACAATGACCCCTGGGGGAAGGAGAGATACAAACCCAGTGGGTCCCAGCTTACTGCCTTGAGAGCGTTTCCAAGTCTGAGTTCAAGCTGACCAGGACAGTCCTGAGGACTACACCATGAGAATACTGGAGTTCAGAGTTCAGGGGATCCAAGATTTGCTAGAGTTTGCAGGACAGTGTACTAGAAATAGCTACATGGTAAAAGAATTCCAGAGATCTGCAGAAGGTGCTCTTCAAATACTCCGTCTGGGTCTTAATCAATGGATAATGAGAAAGCTACCCAAAGTTAGGGAAAGAATGATGTGAGAGAACGGAGGTAACAGTGACCAGAGCTCACTCAGGGCTGGAAGGAATGTCTGTTGTCTCCAGTCAAATGGGAAAACTGGACTCGTGGAAAACTGAGTAGCACAAAGAACCAAGAACAGTTCTGCTCAGGCTCAAAAGGATCAAACTGTATCCCAGAACAAAAATGAAGAGTATTTATAGGAACACAAAACTATCCAGAGCAATGTCAAACATCCAATCAGAAATTACCAAGCACATAAAAACTACGGAAAATAAAATCCCATAATGCAGAGAAAAATCAGTAAATCAAAATGGGCCCAGAATTAACACAGATGTTAGAATTAGAAGACAAACACACTAAAAAATTATAACAATTATATATGTTCCAAAAATTAAGCACAAACCTAAAGATTTAAAAAAGCGGGGGCGGGGGGGGGCGCGCTTGGGTGGCTCAGTGGGTAAAAGCCTCTGCCTTTGGCTCAGGTCATGATCTCAGGGTCCTGGGATCGAGCCCCACATCAGGCTCTCTCTCATCAGGGAGCCTGCTTCCTCCTCTCTCTCTGCCTGCTTCTCTGTGATCTCTGTCTGTCAAATAAATAAATAAAATCTTAAAAAAAAAAAAAAAAAAAAAAACGGAGCACGAAAGACTACACTGTATCAGCTGCTCTGGGTTCTTTACCCGGCAGTAAGACCCTAACATTTACTCTTGAGAGATCGGAGGCATTGATCATTCTGCTCTTTATGAACTGCTGTCAGTTCCCACTAACTTTTAACTACTGGGAATGGAAGTACCAAAAGGTAACCCAGAAAACCACCCGAGCTCCAGATTTTGTCTCCTTGACTCCACTGTATAACAGCAACCCAGTTTCTCCTCAGTAATCAGGATCAATCACTCTGGCAAGTAAACTAGCTTTTTTCCCCCCCTATTGGCTCAGTGATACAAGGACCCCAAAATGGCCAAGTGGCAGCCTCATCTTCCAATCCAACGTACCCAGTGTTGTGTCCCCTAGAGGAAACATCCTCCTTGCGGACTAAGATCTCCAAACCAGCAGAACCCAGTATTCCCAGGACAGGAAGCAAAAGTTCTACAAGTGGACTGTTAGGTATCATAGCGAGAAAAACCCCCTCTCACTTTCAGTCCTTGATTCCCAGAACCATGAACTCTGACTATGGCAGAGACAGCACCATAGAACTCAAAGTACATCCTGCATCCTGTAAAAGAGAACCCCATCCTTCGATGACTGTGTCTCTCAACTGGTGCTATAATGAATTACTGAGTAATCAATTCCACCTCTCAATTAGGCCGGTTACTTTCAAGGAACAGGATACACGGCCCATTGCTAGACTAGTAAAATCCAAGGACATAAGCCCACTCTACACGGTCCTTGCTGTGGAATTCATTCCGAGCAGATGCAAAGCAATACAGAATGCCAGGACGGTGGGTAAGGTGGATAAGGTATTCTGTGAATCCACTCATGGTGGTGCTAGCAGAAGCACCGTAGGTAGAGAAAGTGAATTCGTGGGAAGAGTCTGGGGCTATTCCAGGGACGATGAGGCTGTGATGGACGAGGTCCCCTGCAGTGCAAGCGTCTCCTTTGCAGTGCGGGAGCACGCACAATCCAGTGGGCATCCAGTGTCCACACTCTGCAGATGCTCAGAGTGGTCCATCCACACACCCTCTCCCTACACTTCCTGGTCACCCGTCTTCAGCTCCTCTTCCTTCCAAGTCCCTGACTATCCAGACAAAATATGAGAAACTGCCCAGTAATCAATGTAGATCTTTATCTCTGGTCACCAACTCAAAATACGGTAGGAAAACACACACACACAGCTCAAAGTTCTGCCCTCTAGATGGACTTTCCTTCATCACTGACATTTGTGGTCGGTCTTGAGCGGGGCTTGTGTGCTACAATGTTTGCCTCTGAGTGGTACCAGCATGTCATACAGACTCATTTGTAAACCAGGCTCAGGTTTTTTTCTTCTTTGTTCAACGGGTCATAAGAATTCCCAGGAGGCCACAGGCATGGTCTGAAGGAAAAAATGAAACAGAAGTTGGCCTCAAAGCTTCCTGAGCCACACCTTCCAGACCCACCCAAGTTTGGCCTGCTGTATACCATCTCTATTTGACAGCAGAGTGTGGTGTCCATTCCCACTCTATGGTAAAGTGGGTCGGACAAACACCTAATTCATGAAGGGAAACTCAGGCCACATGGTCACCCGATTGCTCACAATTGGGTATTCAGTCTCTAACAAGGCCCAATACAAGCCAGGAGCTGTTTCTCTAAAGAAAAATCATTATCTGCAGAAGAAGACATAGATTTGCATCAAATTCCTTGAGGTCTGCACTGTGACTCTCTTACTGGTACTTGCCAGAGGCAAATAATAGGGAGAAGAAGGAAAAAGTAGGAGGGAGAAAGTCATAGAATACCACCTTTGCTCACAATATCCTCCTTGTTTCTAAACACAGTGGGAACAGATGGATGCCACTCCCTAAACCTACACCCCTCTGAGATTTAATCAGTATAACAGGGCTATAGTCCCAAATAATAAAGGAGACCCAGAGAAAAGATTACCGGTGAGGTTCTCTTCCTTGCCTTGAGAAACTGGATGTGACCACTTCCCTCAGATTAGAAAAGAATACAATAAATATGGTTAAAAGGAATTGGAGGCCAAGACGGGTAAGAAGAATGAAGTGTCTACCTGTTCTAAAGCAGCCCAGGTAACTGATATCCCAGCGTAATGACAGGACAAGCAAGTGAAGCTTGCAGAACCTATCAGTAATCTCGGAGGAGTCCCAGAGAAAGCATCTGGAAACACAAGACGTAGGCATGAATTCCAATTCTCCAAGCTAAGGGAAATTGGGTAACGTGCCCACTTGCCATCCATTCTCAAAGGACTATAATTACACCATTTAAAGATGGTTTAAAACCACCACAGAAAGAAATCACTAACCAATAAGGAAAAGCCTAAAATCCTAAGGACCAAATAACAGCAAAGCTAACTTCAATTCTTCCTAAGAGTCAGGAGACCTTCCTGATTCAACGCTACCCCTCTTGGAAGATAGAAAGTAATCCAATTAGCTAACCTTGCATATTATAACTGAAAAGAAAATAAAATTTTTAGAAAGGGTTAAAATCCAACGGCCCCAGGATGTTAGAGTTGAAAAGGGCTTTGGATGTGTTGAAAGGCTTTCCCTTATATGCTGAATGACATACCATGGGAAGCTGAAGGGGATATGGTAATTCAAATCTGTGCTCCCACACTCAGTAGGTATGCATTTTTAGCACATTATTTCACCTCTTCACTTAGCTTTGGCGTCCACGAAATAGTATAAGAAAGCTATCCACCCTCATCACTCTCTTTTGAGAACTACATGTAAAGTACACGTGCCTCTCATACAGCAAGCCCTCACTGTTACAAGAGATACTATTATTAACTGTCAGTGGCCTTGCTCTGCAGCAGGACTGTGAAATACACTTCTGCATTAGGTTTTCCCTCCTCCCTTCTCAATCACACCTAACCATCCAGTATCCCAGTAAAGTTCTGCATGAGCAATCAACACGGAAGGAGGACAGTGCAGACGGTGGTGCTGGGTCGAACAAGTAAGATCTGGATTCCAGGCTGCCACTGATTCTTTAACTTGGCACAAGGTGAAGGTGTCCCATTCTACACAGGCCCCAGTTTTGTTAGCTCTAAGACGAGCGTGAGTTGAATGCTATCAAGAGTTTCTGCCTCCATTACAATTTCACAGTGCATGTAAAATTTTGAAAGTTGGCATTATTAGTACGCCAGTACTGAATCCTCCTAGATTTTTGCTCACACCGTCATCATCCCCCTCTACTACTAGCTCACTACAAGAGAAGCAGCTCTGAGAGCCCTGATCTCTTATTCTCCGAGGACAAATGTAAACCAACTCTCAGTTTATTTTTTTTCCCTTCCATTCATTCAACTCAAAACTTTAATCACCACTTACTATCCTCCCTCCAAAACAATCTTTTTTTTTTTTTTTTTTTTTTTTAAAGATTTTATTTATTTATTTGAGAGAGAGGCAGTGAGAGAGCATGCGCAAGGAGAAGGTCAGAGGGAGAAGCAGACTCCCCCGTGGAGCTGGGAGCCTGATGCGGGACTCGATCCTGGGTCTCCAGGATCATGACCTGAGCTGAAGGCAGTCGTCCAAACAACTGAGCCACCCAGGCGTCCCCAAAACAATCTTTTGTTAAAACAAAGTAAAAACTTATTATCCTCAAACATTAACTTACCTAAAAGAAAAAAATAAGCATTATGATCTTTATCATGGACTCCCACGCGGTGCTACCCCAAGTGACCAATGTCACTGGGTTAATCTCCAGGAACTCAAACTTTAAAAGTTGCCACCATTTGCATTTAAGTATGTGTTTCTGCTCTTTCTCAGAGGTACTGGGACTTTCAGACTTTTATACAAAGCATTTATCAGTAACACTGACTTTCTCAGTAATCTGACCAAACTGTGTGGGCCACAGGGAGAACAATGCAGAAAGAAAACTGAAAATTTAGCAATGCCATCCGAGGAAAATTGCCAGTTCCCTCAGGGGATCTGGGATCAATGGGACTAAGGACATGACTGGTTATCTTTGAGCACACCACAGAATCTGGGAATGAAAATTATGCCAGGTTTCACAGAAGAATACCCTTCTTTATAGAACACGCATTCTAATCTACTATTGTACATAAAGTGAATTTTACAAATCTAATACTTTATTTTTTTTAAGATTTTATTATTTATTTGACAGACAGATCACAAGTAAGCAGAGAGGCAGGCAGAGAGAGAGAGGAAGGGAAGCAGGCTCCCTGCTGAGGAGCCCTGATGGGGCTCCATCCCAGGACCCTGAGATCATGACCTGAGCCGAAGGCAGAGGCTTTAACCCACTGAGCCACGCAGGCGCCCCTCTAAAACTTTAAATAAGCACTAAGAGTGCTTGCTAGCCAGATGTAACTTATAAACACTGTTTAAAATACATACTCGCCATCCAGGTTTTTTGTACATTATGAGATTTGCTCAAGGCAACCAAAACTTTATAAGTAAAGTCAAACATCTTGAGTATTATTTAATTACCATCTTATTAAAATCTTATTTTAAAGGGCACAGACGACTCCTCTGATAAAAGAAGAAAAACTTTAATAGAAATTGTATTATTTAAGGACTGATGTTTGTTCAGTCACCATGCTGAAAGTGGTACCCTCCTGATTAAAACGCCTTTGTTAGGACAAAGCATAATGACTTCAGTGAAACTGACAGAATCAAACTGTTCAAATACAGAGGCCCAGTCAATGGCCTAACATCCTTACCAATATATTCACAGGAGGTTTAACCACAGATGGAGAAAAGTAAAATAAGGTGTGATTTTCCTCTGCTTTTGCAAATCTGAGGCAATCAATGTTCTAAGAAATAATCAACCTTTGTAAATAGCCAGGAACTTCGTCTGAAAAGGAGAGCTGTACCTGCACCGCCCCCATAAACCATTCCACACGCATACCCACACAGCATTTAATAAAAAGAAGTACCTTCCCCAAACAACAAATTAAAAAAAAAAAAAAGACCAGGGACACCTGGGTGGCTCGGTTGGTTGGACGACTGCCTTTGGCTCAGGTCATGATCCCGGAGACCCGGGATCGAGTCCCGCATCGGGCTCCCAGCTCCACGGGGAGTCTGCTTCTCCCTCTGACCTTCTCCTCGCTCATGCTCTCTCACTGCCTCTCTCTCAAATAAAGAAATAAAATCTTTAAGAAAAAAAAAAAAAAAAAAAAAAAAAAGACCAAATAATTGGGAAGTTACCAGTTAAGGCCAGAAAAGAAAGCCTGCAACGAAGCACGAACCAACATAAAAGGGATAAAGTTACTATAATTTCTTTCAAAATCATCAAACAAATCACAAGCCACAAGCCCCGCCTGAATGATGGGCCTACCAAGAACGAGAGCCGCACAGAGAAATTTTGATAAAGCACAGCTGCTAGGATTTGAAATATGCTATCCACCATTTCCAGTGTGAAAAGGCAAACCGTCAGACATGTTTCTGACATTCTGACAGGATACCACGGTTAATTTCTAGAAAAGATTATCAGTACACCAAATGCGCTTAGAGTAATTTTTCATGACAGTGGGACTTGCGCTTACTACATAAGGAGTTAACGTCTGCTCACCATACCTTACGCTATGAAGACCAATTTTATGCAAACTTTCATCAACTGTAAATGGAGTTAGGTTAATAATCATAGGCGTCGATTCAATATGCAAATTAGATGTAAATACCTAAAACAGAGTTATCCTGAGAATGTCGCCTGTCACAGAACCTTTTTATTTGGTACACACTATAATCTTTCATATCCACAGCATTTGAACTCTCAACAATATACAAAGCTCAATGAGCCAAGTCATTATGCAAATTTTACCAAAAACTCCCCTGAGAAACACAAACAAAAAATACAGGTGGTAGTATTTGTATAAAGCACCCAGTGTTTGCATGAGTGAGTAAGTTTGCATAGGATGGGTCAAACAGAAACAATTCCAGAAAGGGCAGGTCTTCTCTAGGAACTTTCTCTTCTGAAGATGAAGCAAACATGTACACTCAACCTGAAATAACAGGGAAAGGGAGGGATACACAAAACTCAATGAATGGTTCCCAAGTACAAAAATACTGTGACTTTGTTCTTTCCAAGTACTTATCTAATATCTAACATTTACTATCTGAACTTCCACTTTTTAAAACATAACAAAGAAAAAATTTTAAAAATAGAATGTAATAAAGATGAGAAAAAAGATACATGGTTGTATTTGCATTTTTACAAACTATGGAATGATATACAAGAAACTAATAAATGTTTTTACCTGGAAAGAGTAAAAGAACCGAGAAATTAAGGTATTCAGATAGAAACAAAACTTCTGACTCTGTCTTTTTATATTCAGTAAACCATGTGAAAACCATTCTAAAGATCAAATTAATAAAAATGTAAATAAAATAATGTGAAAATAAACCACAATAGCATAAAATACTTCGTTATCTGTAGAAGCTAAAGATGGAACTTTAACATTCCAACAGGCTGCGATTAAACTGAGGCAGACTAAAAAGCATTAAGTATATTTTATAATTATAATTTTATAATAACAAAAATACTCACTGAGTTCTTTTGTTATATACAAACCCCAAGAGTATAAAAGTAGAAATGTCAATGTTTAAATATATGAAAAATAAATGTCCCCTTTCATCTTCCTGGAGGTGAAATCATATAGCATGTAGTAAATCTATTTTCATTACCTTTATTCTCAGTGCTAAAAACTAATTGTTAAGAGTTGATAAAATTAGCTATTCGAAATGTTTAATGTGACTCCAGTTCGTATGTATATTGTAATGAACACAACAGACATGTCTCCTTAGGCTGTCATTTATGCATTTAAAACGTGTCTGTGCTCATGACAGGAGGTCATGTCGTTAATGACTTGCTTTAGCAGGAGGTGTCAGACACGGAGCACATGCCATACTTAATGTAAAAGTTCAAACGTATTCTCTCTCTTCAAAAATGGCTCTAACCTATTTTTCTGTCATCACTATACAGCCTTCAAAATCAATATTAGGCTCAGTAAGCTGAGGTTTCGGTTTAGAAACAATTTTGCCTTTGGGGGCAAAGAAAATCAGTATGTGACATTAGCAAGCAAATTTATTACAAAACTAGCTGCCAGCACAGCCTTCCCTAGGTTCCAAATTATGCCAATGCTTTTGGTAACTAGACCCATTACAAATATTAGAGTTTAAGGAAATGCAACTTCATCTTTCCAACGCCGCCTCCGAAGCTCTTTGAATCCATTAATGCCTGCGCAGCATTCTATGGTCCCCAGGCCATCAGGCTAAAATAAAAGGCCTGCAATTCTTACTGCAGGCACTACCAGGCCTGCACTGTGACTCCACTACCGTCACAACCTCACAACAGATCTTAATGCACAGAGGGAAGGGAGTAACAGACAGGAGAGGAAAGAGGAAGGGAATGTCGGCTCAGCACTCACATCTTTTTTGGACACTCGGTAGTGGGACCCTAGTGATCCCCACCCTGTCCTCTCAGCCTGCAATTAAGAGACATTTGCTTCAATCACGTCTAAAGCCCTAGAATCCCAAAAGAGTTCCTCCTTTTAGAAACTCTCTAGATAGCCACTTATCAGGATACAGTTAATACTACAATGTTAGAGGAAGGAAAAAGGAAATCAGCCATCAGGCAGGGTTTTCAAGAGGAAACAATATAAAAACTACCCGAGGATCAGTAAACTTACAGCACCCCACCTACTCTACCTGATAGCAGGCCATTTACATACCCTAGCTTTAATCCTCAGGAGGACTTACAATGTCAAGGTCACACGGCAAGGAATGAAATGGCTCCTGCACAAAACACAGCCTGGGACCACCACACACCCACTTACCTGCTTCCCTCTAACATCTCGCCAATGCTTCAAATAGAGCAAAAAAACAATTCTACAGTCAATGACTGACTCTGTAAAACTTGCAAACATAAATTCAGGCTTTATTCTTCATATTTCATTGAAATGAGAGAAAAACTACCTAAAATAATAATTAAGAAAGTGTTTTTCATGGTATATTCTTCTGAAGTTCAATCCCACTGATGTCAACGAGGAGGGCCCCGTTTTCCAAAAGAACTGAGAGGCAAGTCATGAATTATTTTCTAATCAAACAAGAAGTATTACAGGATCCTAGAATGTTCCATGAGAATACCCACCAAAGGAAACTTGAGAAACAATAATTATTAATTACAGAATTAAAGAAACAGAAACGCTACTTACAAAGTTAGGCCTTTCAATTTCATGGGCTTTCAGTAAGAGTTTCGATTACATCTAAAATCAAATAGGAGGCAATATGAAACTCTTTCTCCTTAGCATGAGTGTATGCATGTGTATGATATTAAGTAAAAAGAAGAAAACAGTCGAGCCATCACTGAAGTAAAAGCTCAGCATAAATATGCAAGGGAGTGTGATACATGTACTTTATTGGCTCTAATGCTATCTAGCCTGAACATTCATAGTATGTGAATCGCATAACAAAAGGTGAAGCAAATTTCTTAACGTACCAGAGTAAGTACTTGGAGAGACAAAAAGATCACCAATAATTTCACACACGACAACCTGAGCAAAAAAAGGAACAAGATATCCTTTGCTTGTAGTGGCATTTTTACTATTATGGCCTGAACTAGACTTTGATTCACGTAAAGCCACAAAAGAAAAGTCCAAAATTATATTTTCATTTCTAAACTTAAGTATATGATCCTTTTTTAAAAAAACATTTATTACGAAGTGAAATTTTCTTTTTTTTTTAAGATTTTATTTATTTATTTGACAGACAGAGAGATCACAAGTAGGCAGAGAGGCAGGCAGAG
>PISX010004919.1:21105-50509 GCA_004024625.1 Mellivora capensis | reverse complement strand
TTCTATCTACTCAAAGAAAATAAAAAGTCATGCTTAGGACTATTATATCCACAAGAAGCAGCAATAAAATGTAAAATAAATGAAAATATTTTAAAAGGAGATCTACTTCCATCCCCAACAACTATCTTAGTAGAAAAGCAGAGCTTGAAAACAACAAACAGAACTCAAAGTATAATTTTACTAATTTTTGCCTCTGAACTTTTGAATGACTGCCAAAAAGACCTAAGCAAAGGGGGGGGAAAATGTTAATAAAAAAAAAAAAAAAAAACACCTCTGAGCCACTGAAAGTAGAAGTGCTAGAGGGAAAAACTGAAAATAGAAAGAAAACTTCAAAGAGATTCTGTAATCGAAGATGCCTTATTCTTGACTGCCTCATCTCAGAGATTAAAGAAGATTTTTAAAGCTGTTCCATGGACATAGAGATCAAACATTTATAAATGTTTGTAATTTTACGAGTCCTAAATTCAAAGGTGGGCTCGAAGAAGTAAGAGTAACACAGGCAGCTAGGAGGAAAGGTGAATTTTCTTGGATGAAGGAGGGATGAAGAAGGTGGCTTTGAAGAACAGACTTTGTGGGTTATAGGAAAGAAAAGAGTATTTCTGAAAAGCTCATTCATCACCTACAATACGGGATGATGAACAACAACATGTAATGAAGAGGGAACTAGGGGGCAGTGTCAAATCTATTTCTACTGGGTTTTATCAGCACTAAACTCATTAAGTATTCACCTAGTATCTACTTTGCAGCAGTCCAAAATTATCATGTAATCTTGGTGCTTTTCTTTCAAAATGAAAATCTCAACAATTCAGATTTGTAATTTTTGCAAGTTTAAGGACAATTAATGAATTTTATTGTCTCAGCTTTCTGCAGAACGCCCATCCCATAATGAGAAAAAGAGGACGGAAGTAGAAAAGAAAATTAGATCCCTATCAACAAAAACCTGGCACTGATGGAAACTGACATTTCTACTGATGCAGTTTTTACATATCGATCTCTTCATTATGAAATAATTAAACATACCATTTAAAGTGCTAGAAGAAATAGAGCTGTACTTGAACCTTTTACCACTTTTCTCTCGTCGCAAGCAGTGGACACCACTGTATTACCATACACGGCACCCGGAGTTCCCTGAAGGAAGTGAGAGCATCTCATTCATCTTATTCTTTGCATCACCAGCGCCCGGCGTGGGACCCACCACACAGCAGAACTCATACACCAAATGTCACCATCATTTAAAACAAGGGAAAACTAAAAAGAAAGTCAGTCACATAATTTTAATTTTTCTACTAAAATTAGACACATGTCTATTGCTTGTTGAAGGCCTAATTCCAACTTTATTGGCTCTATCAAGTCTTCCCAAGTCCTGAGGCTGCAGGCATTACGGATTCCTCTGTAACTACAAGAAGCCTTCATTCACACACCAACAAAAGTACATCACCTTGACTCCAATTACTATTCATTAACTAAATATTGACTGCGTGCCTACTACAGGCTGGCAACTGTTCTCAGCTCCGGGGCTACAACCGTATCACCACATGAGGCCCCTCCTCTCCCGGAACTCACATTCTCGTGGGGAAGAAACTGATCATGAACCGATAAATACATCGGGTGGTAATCAGTATGCAAAGGAAATAAAGAAGGCTGGAGACAGAAAGTGAGGGAAGGTGCCATTTCATAGAGAGTGCTCAGGAAAGAACTCCCTGATAAGGTGACGTCTGAGCACACACCTGAAATGAGAGAACACAACAAGTGGATACCTTGGAGAAAGAACATTCCAGGCATAAAAATAGGATGTATGAGCACATCCTTGGGTATGTTCAAAGAACAGCAAGAAAATTAGGGAAACAGTGTTGGCAGGTGAAGTCAGAGAAGCAAGAGGGGTTCCACTTCTCTTCACACCTCTGATGTCAGGAATAAAAAGTTTGGCTTTCACACATGTAGCTATTTATATTTAAACTAATTAAAATTAAATAAAATCTAAAGTTCAGTCACCCCCTTGCACTAACTGGATTTTAAGTGCCTGACAGCCGCATAGAGCCACAGCTGCCGTTAGAGTACAAAACAGAGCATTTCCATCCTGCAGAAAACTCCATTAGATAGCACTGTGAAACGGGAGCCCAAGAGTGAACTAATCTGGCTTAAGCATTCAAAGAATCTGACTGCTGCATAGAAAACAGACTGGTAGGGGCCGCAGGAGATAAATCAGGCAACTATTATAATCTAGGCAAGATGATGCTGAATTAGACCAAGGTGGTGGCCTAAATGCAGGTGATAAAAATGACAGGACTCTGGATATCTCTTAAAGGTAGAGCCAGCAGGATTTGCTGATTCAATGTGGGACATGAAAACAAGAGTAGTTATCCCAGATTCCAAAAATTTTGCCCTAAGCAACTCACAGGACACCAATTTCTTCTACTGCTATAGGAAGACCAAAGAGGAGCAGATCTGTGGGAGAGATTAGGACTTTTAGACCTGTTAAATAGACACGCCCATTAAAGACTCAAATTCAGATGATACATAGGCAGAGAGTCTGGGGTTCAAACGAGAGATCTGATTTGGAAAAACATGTTTGGGTAGTGTCTGCATACAGAGAGTACTTCAGAGCTATGGAGCTCCATAAAGTTCCAGCTTAGTATAGGTGAGAATTAAAACAAAGAAGTACCCTGGGGGCTCCAACATTCAGATATCCTAATCAGATATCATAATAATGAGCAGGAACCAGCAAGGATGACTGAAGGAGCAGCCAGTGAGATGAGAAAAGAACCAATAACCAAAAGGAACTTGTGTCCAGGAAGCCCAGTAAAGGTATTTCAAGAAGAAAAGAGTGATCGGCTATGTCAAATGCTAACAGACTATAAGACATGGACTCAGAAGAGACAGCTGCACTTGGCCACACAGAGGTCACTGGTGAACTTGGCAAGAGCAACCTTAGTAAAGGTACCTGACTGGAG
Organism: Mellivora capensis; assembly: GCA_004024625.1. Taxonomy (NCBI): domain Eukaryota; kingdom Metazoa; phylum Chordata; class Mammalia; order Carnivora; family Mustelidae; genus Mellivora; species Mellivora capensis. Next base: position 47,558 of record PISX010004919.1, on the reverse strand, counting down.
TAAACTGGAGACCGAAGGCGAAGCAGCAGGTATAAACACTGTTTATGAGGAGTTCTGCTACAAAAAGGAAGAAAGAAATGTAAAAGTTGAAGAGGAATATGGCATCAAAGAAGGAATTATTTTAAGATCAGATACATTACAGCATGTATGATGATAGGAATGGCCTAGTAAAGAGGGAAAATAATCCAATAGAGAAAGGAGAAAGCTTGCAGGAACGATGTCCCAGAGCAGCGAGAGGGGATGAGTGACAAGGGACAGCGCTGGTCTCAGGAACACAGACCACTTCCTCAAGGGCAGTGGCTAGATCCCAACGTGGTTCATGAAGCAAATTCATGCAGGCAGGGAGATTCGGTCTGGGGAATGTATGGGTATTCTCTTCCAATGGTTCTATAGCTGTGTGATTCACTGGGCTGACAGCCTTTCAGAAGAATAGACTGTGTCTTGGTCCTCTTTGTATCTGCAGCACTAGCAAGCTGGCACACATTAAATTATTCAAGAGTTCCACTGAACAAATACATTATTCTCAGAACAACCCAACTACGCAGAGACCTCAGCTTAAGCCTTGACAGGTGCAGGACTTAGTAGTCAGTTCTGTGCTATAGAAGCTCAAGGTTCCACAGAAGAAAAGGCATCACAGCTCTCCCCAGCCACAGCCCCACCCATCCCCACTCCCCACCCAACGCTGCGGCTCTTGGATGGAGTAGGAGGGATGTATCCATTTCCAACCCACATGTGCAAAAAATGCTTCCTGCCCATTGGACTGGAGTCCCCAAGTGGCAACTCTCCACTTTGATTTTGACTGACTCCCTCAGACACTAGTCTGTTTACTCAGACAGACCAACTGGTCCTACTCTTTCTTGGAACGTAACTGCGTTCCTTTTCCTTTAAGTCTACTACAGAGCACCTTCCCCACCGTGATCAAACCTGACTCCTGTGTGGTATTTCCCTCGCAGCCTCCCAGACTCACAGACACTGCAGAGCCCTATTTACAAAAGCCTTTAGGAATTGTAAGGATTTTTAAAATAAGAATGAGATTAGAACTAAATATACAAAATGTAATTCAATTTCCTGAGCCCCTTTCTAAAAGTAAGGATATTGAAAACAAATCAAATGTGAAATACGAGTACTAACATTTAAAAAAAAAAACAGCAGAACACTGCCAACATTACTGATATTCATTAAAGGGGCAAAGTCACATCCTCTAATCCATAATATATCTGGGCTGTTCCCTATGCTTATTTCCTAGCTTAAAGTAGTATTTTTTTTATAGTTTTTATTTTTTTTAGATATTTTATTTATTTATTTGACAGACAAGAGATCACAAGTAGGCAGAGAGGCAGGCAGAGAGAGAGGAGGAAGCAGGCTCCCCTGCTGAGCAGAGAGCCCGATGCGGGGCTCGATCCCAGGACCCCGGGATCATGACCTGAGCCGAAGGCAGAGGCTTTAACCCACTGAGCCACCCAGGCGCCCCTAAAGTAGTATTTTTAATAAAATACATTTAGGCTTATTAAATCTGTTAAAATTTGTCGATAAAACAAAATATCCTTAGTCTCTCAAAAATTTTGTGAGTAGCTAAAATTGTTCATAAGAACCATTCTCTGCAACAAGCATGCTGAAAACTAATGGGGAGGAGAGCTCTTTCTAACAAAAGTGTCTGATTAGATAAGATAATGCAATACATCTATTATATCTATTGTAACAATACCATTCACACCACTATAGCTAAGACTCTTAGCATTTCCATTATAAAAACCTGTTTTTCAACTCTGCCACCTGCCAGCCATTAAAAAAAAAAATTGCTCTCCCATAGCATTCAAGTGTTGATCCTGGAAACATTTCTACCACCACTCCTACTAAATGTTTTTGTTCTTAGATTATCATGCAAATATTTTTAAGAGTGTATTTTAGCTTTCCACAGTATACAGGTCTGATATCAAATATTAAAGTTTAATCTGCAAGCAATAATCACTGAAACTTTCATTGCAGGAAATACATCAGTCTGTACCAGAGATCAATTTGGTAGCCTCTAAGCCTTCAGAACATTAGTCTCACACCCTGAATAAGTCACAGATATTTATGGTTTTGAAGACAGCAATAGTGGTAAGTATTCTTCATCTGACCAAAGGGGGAGAAATCTAACAAGATAATATGAAACAGAAAAACGTGAAAATGAAGAAAGAGGTAAAAAGAGCTAAATTCATGGCAAGGAAAAGCAGTACACAATGGTGACAGTATTCCAATGGAAAAAATGGGCTCAAGTACTACCTATCTATTCTCCCCAAGACGTGTTAGCTAGCTACTAAACAGATGCTCGAATGCAAGGCACGGTTTATTTTTCCTCCTAAAATTATCCCTCAGAAAAGATGGAACTGTTTTATATTTCTAATAAAATCCATGCAGAGAGCTTTCTTATTACCAGGAGCTCGTTCTTACTCTTTCCATTCCCTTACTTTGAGTAACAGACTATCACTTGGAGAAGACATTAGCCTGAGCAACAGGACCTCTGAAAGCCTAGAGAAGTCACCAGAATCAGTAAAAACAGCTGCAGTGAGATTTAACCCTGGTTTAATTCCTAGGGATATTACCTCACACTGGCAAGAATTGGATTTCCTTTTAACAAGTCTTTTGAAGATTAATTTTTTTAAAGCATAATAAATGGTTACACTACAGAGATCAACGTATATGCTTCCACAGGAGGAAAGACAAAACCAACTGTTCTTTAGTCATAAGAACAGGTGCCTGGGAGAAATTTCTAGAGACCGTATCATAGATAGATTCTAAATTGCTGAATTCCAAACAAATCAAATGGAAATCAAGTCTAGAAAACTGTGTCAGTCTAATCAAAAAGTGATTCTAGAGAGGAAAAGCCAGAAAAGTAACAACTTCAAAATCATCCCATTTAATGCCATTTTAACTATGCATATATAACTTAACTAAATGTGAGGCTATCTGACAATTTCATTTGACAATTTCATCTTCATTCCTAAAGTTTATATATTCCACTTAATCCAAACAGCTTATTAAATCTTCTCATTGGGAAAATATAGCATCATCTTATATTGAGATCATCCATGTTTTGCCACCTTCAATGACTGAAAAAATAAAAACAATGACCAAATCTTTTCATTTTTAAAATTACTTCTTTCAGCCCGTAGCACTGTATCTCAGATATGTTGAATAGTTAAGCAACATGTTAATATTTAGTTCACACACACACGAAAAGGTCTCTGCAAAATGTCTTGTGAAAGAAAGAGTACTTTGTGGGTCATATACATAAAGAAAATACTTCCTCTCCAAAAAGTAATTATGAATTGCTAGGTTTGTTTTTGAAAATATACTTAATCTGTTTATCTGTATGTACATGTTTTTAAAGAAGAGGTGGAGGTAGGGACTGGACTTTCCAAACCCAGGGTCTCCAAGACAGCCCTGCTGGGTTTTTCCAAAAGGATTTAGTATTTATTTTTGAAAACCATGCTTAATCCTTAGGATGAAGTTAATATATGTAAGCACTCAGAATAATGCCTAGCACACAGTAAAAGTTAAGTACGTTTTAGATATTACCATGAATTGCTAAGCCAAAAACTAGGGTGTTAAGGTTCTAACATTATTTACTGACTTGTACGTTATTGCAAGAAGCAAAACCTTCAATTTCATGATATTTATGAGAAGTCGCAGTTTTGTAAAATACGGACTCTGGAGATCAGACTTCGACGATTACCAAGGCACTCTGTATTGACTGTCACTCTCCGCTGCTCAGGTCCGAAGGCTGCTGAAGCTTCCAGCACTAATGACTCTGTCACACTACCTGGATCTATTTAGTATCAGTATTTCATGAGGAGCAGCATTAAAAAAAAAAAAAGATTAATGAAAGTTGTAATAAATTAAGAGCTTCATATAGCAGATAAATTTTTCTCAAATACTTAACTAACCTCTAACAACAGGAAGTATATTTGGTTTGCCCAAAACATTAGCTTAACGTCTTCAAGAGTCTTAAAAGGATGAATACTTTATAGGAACGCAGAACAGAACTTCATCTCTATGTCCCCTAGAGCATCAAACTCAGTATCTTCTACATGGGAAGTATACATTCAACAGGCCCTATAAAAATGGCTCCTTCTGAAATTCAAAGAATTATAAGGCTTCTTACTAAATCAAATATCTTATGAATTAGTGTATGAGAAAAACAGTCCTTCACCAGACAACTATGTATTTAGAACCACCATCACGAACAAGAGGATATAAGGCACCTTTGCTAAAATATAAATATGTGATAACCCATTTTCTCCAATTATAGTAAAGCATGGTAAAATGGAAATCTGGCTTAAAAAACAAGGGTGATTCCATACAAATTTTGGGATTATTTTCTCCAGCTCTTTGAAAAATACCGGTGGAATTTTGATCGGAATGGCATTAAAAGTATAGATTGCTCTAGGTAGTATAGACATTTTAACAAAGTTTATTCTACCGATCCAAGAGCATGGAATGGTCTTCCATCTTTTTGAGTCTTCTTCAATTTCTTCCATGAGTGTTCTGTAGTTCCTCGAGTACAGATCCTTTACCTATTTGGTTAGGTTTATTCCCAGGTATCTTATGGTTCTTGGTGCTATAGTAAATGGAATCGATTCTCTAATTTCCTTTTCTGTATTTTCATTGTTAGTGTATAAGAAAGCCACTGATTTCTGTACATTGACTTTGTATCCTGCCACGTTACTGAATGCTTCCCTGTGACCCTGCAATTGCACTATTTACCCCAAAGATACAGATGTGGTGAAAAGAAGGGCCATCCGTACCCCAATGTTTATAGCAGCAATGGCCACGGTCGCCAAACTGTGGAAAGAACCAAGATGCCCTTCCATGGACGAATGAATAAGGAAGATGTGGTCCATATACACTATGGAGTATTATGCCTCCATCAGAAAGGATGAATACCCAATTTTTGTAGCAACATGGACAGGACTGGAAGAGATTATGCTGAGTGAAATAAATCAAGCAGAGAGAGTCAATTATCATATGGTTTCACTTATTTGTGGAGCATAACAAATAACACGGAGGACATGGGGAGATGGAGAGGAGAAGGGATTTGAGGGACATTGGAAGGGGAGGTGAACCATGAGAGACTATGGACTCTGAAAAACAACCTGAGGGGCTTTGAAGGGGCGGGGTGGGAGGTTGGGGGAGCCAGGTGGTGGGTAATGGGGAGGGCACGCATTGCATGGAGCACTGGGTGTGGTGTGGTGCATAAACAATGAATACTGTTACACTGAAAAGAAATTAAAAAAAAAAAAAAAAAGGGTGAATGACAGTAACCCTATTTGAGGTTTTTTGGTTGTTTCTGTTTTTGTTTTTCACAACATCCACTGTTGGTGGGAAGCAGAGACCTAACGACCACATCAAGGGTTGACCTAGGCTCTGGAGGCTGAGCTACAAAAACACCTTGGATCCTCCTAGAAATTTTAATAACGTATTTTAAGATGAAAAAAGTAAAAGGCTGAAAAAATATCAGTGAAACCAACCTAGCCGTGAGTTGAGGAGAGAGACGCAGGGGTGACAGCACAGCGATGAAGGGAAGGATAGAGCCCAGAATGTTTAACCGGCATCAGAGAAAGGTGACTGCCATTAGTGGCCTATCGCACGCCTGGAGAGGGGAGTCACTAATATAAAGTAACTTCATTTTAAAGACCGAACAGAAGTAAACAGTAACCTCTCCATAAACGAAGAGAGCAAAGCAACCAAAGGCCCAAGTCCAGAGAAGAAACCCCACAGGCCTACATGGACCAGGAGTGGCAGCAACAGTGGCCCCTGGACACGGGACACGCACTTGGACACCTTCCCAGATTCAAGAGTATCAGAGAGTGAAAGAGACACACGGGAACCTCTGCTAGGTTCATTCATGAACCAACTGACTAGAACTTACACTCCAGCCTCCTGATCGCTAACTTCTACATACATTATTTTTATTAATTCTGACAGCCCCAGAGTTGTATGAAACTGACACTCTCATGACAAACTACTAAATGTCACAGATGTTCTAGGTGCTCAAAAATAACTGAAACCCCTAATGCTAAATTCACAAATATCAAGGACCTAGTGCACATGTGTCGAATCTTTCCGAGGACAAGGACCCCTCACGGTGATAACATACTTTCAACTGCCAACGACTAAGCCAATACACAGTACCTTCCTTGCAGTAAATCCACCCCCAGGATCTACGGACAGCTCACTGAGAAGCTTTGATCCACTACACATACAGGCTTGAATAAGCACAATATTGGCTCCATGATTAGTTTTGTTGAGGTTTAAAATACTCACTGTATTACTGCACAGATTCCAAATGTAAGTAGTTCCTTCCTAAATATCCTCCCCAGCACAAAAAAAAACAAAAAAACAAAAACCACCCTACCATGCAATGTCAAGACCTACTTTATGAATCATATGAGTCATAAAAGTAAGCTCCAGTCATTATATCTGTTTGGATATCATCAGTGCCTACTAGCCCCGCCAATACTCACCCAGCATCATCACTAGGATGAAAAAAAGTAAGAAACGTAGTTAGGTATGGGGGGTGTGGCGCACAGGGGTAAGTCTCTGAAACCAGACTGCCCGAGTAGGGATCCCAGCTCCACTCTTGCTACCTATGTGACTCTGGTCCGGTCCTAAAATCTGAGCGCCTCACAGCCTCATGTGTGAAACAAAGATTCAAAAGGAAAAATCGGTGCTTTGCAGAATTATGAAATAGATATGAAGCAGTTAGAGTGTTCGTAGGTATTACAGAAGCGCAAGCAAAACCCACCTACACATAAAAATTCAGAGCTGGACTGAGGTAAGTCTGAACACAAACAAGGGCGTCACATGGTCGGAAGCATCTCTGAGAAAGTTAACGTGACTCTTCTTACGTACAAAGGTGATCTCTTCGCAGCCAGCGAGAGGGGAACCTCGGCTCAAGTCCTGCACAGCTTTTCCCACCCAGCACGCCCTTCCTACTGCCGTTCCACGGAGAGTTCCTAAGGACCTGGCACAAACAGTGCTCAGTCCTAAAGAACACAGGCAGAATTTCACAACACAAGACAGTTTCTTCGGGCGAACATCAAGTCATCAGCAGATGTCAAGACTTTCACCGAGTACGTCTGCCACAGAGAACTAAGCAAGCATAACCACGGCAGGAACCGAATATAACACAGGCCGAGTCCCTGGTTTAGTGGCTGCTGCTCCAGAAATAGGAGTTCAGGTCATTAATTCCATTAACAAAACTCCTAAAAAAGCATTCCTTGGGTTCTCAGCTTTCAGGTAAAAATAAACTTGTATTTGGCTGCTAATGTATACATCTCCGTTGTCAGAAGCAAATGAAACTTCCACCTCCAACAACATGGACGAATCCCAAAAACACGGGGAGGGAAAGCAACCGGACGCCGTTCCTGTGGCGTCCGCAGGAAGGAGGGGGCAGGGTCAGCAAGTGGGAACTATTCCCCACCTTCTCTGGGGGGTGGCACATGGATGTGCACAGGCGGGGATACACTCACGGAATGCTTGGGACCTGGTACATTTCATTGGATATAAATCATGCCAGAATTTTTTTTTTAAATTTAAAAAGCAAATACATGTGTATGCTCTGGGGAATTTCACGGGGGAACATTACATACAGGTGATTTAGGAGAGGGGAGATGAGAATAATTGCTGGAGAAATATGGAGTCAAAGACTTCCAAGTTATGGTCCAGGAAGGACATGCACATGTATTTATTCTTTTTGTTAAAACCAAACCTAAGAACAAAACCTACTCCTCATCCACTCTTTTGCCGTGCCCCTCGCCATGTCCTACCATCTTACTTCTCTTCACTGGCTCATTTCTGCACTCATGCCGGGAGTCCGTAGCCTCTGCTTACAGCACAATACGAACAGAGTTAACAAAAAGAAGGCCTATGAATGCTCAATCAAAACAGCAGTGTTTTTATTAAAGAGACCAGCAGCTGTGTGAGCAGGGACTTGTAAATGCATCTGTTCTACAGGATTTTATGTTTAATTCAATTTGCTCAAATGAGAGCAGCAAGGCCCTGGAACTATGGGCTAGACAAGGAAATAGGTTTGCTCACCAGAATCCTACACTGGAAGGGGGATCGTCAGAAAAGAGTCGTACCTACTCATTCATTCACGTATTCATGCCACCAGCCCTCAGTGAGCACCTATTCCAGCCCAGCCATCGGGCACGGTGTTGGGACCGCGAAGCTGTAGCACAGCCCGGTGGAGGTGGCAGACATCCGAACAGATGGTTACAACACCCTGGCAGGTTCAATAACACACATGGGCCCAGGGGGGTATGAGGAAAAGCACAGAGCAGAGGAAGATTTCCTTTGCAGGCTGAAGCTCAGGCAGAAAGAGAGAATGGAAAGTGTCTCCCATCTACTCCCCACTCCGTACAGAAGGTAGCCTCAACATAGCCATAATGTTGTATTTCTGACTTTGGGTAAGGGATATACTGTTGTCCCTTATCTTATTCGCTTAGTCCCTTTCTCTATCATATAATTCATAATAAAAAAAATTTAATGCCATCCACCACATACTGTCCACAGCCTTTGGAAACCTTCACCGCCAGCAGTTCTTCTCCCATGACAGATAGCTTAGAATTGCCAGGTTAGGCCATCAGAAAGAAAACAAACAGGGAGAGACAGGCTAGGGAGTTCTCTTGTGATGGCCAAGGAGGAAGCCTGGGCTGGCACAAGGCAGTGGGCCCAAGAAATCCAACTATACTGGGAAATTTAAAAAAAGATACAAAATGGTTATGGAGAACATATTCCAACTTCCTTTTAAACATACACAGGGAAAAATCAGAATACAGCTCTGCCACAGAAACAGTTTGCCACCACCCACTCCATTCATTCTGATCGCTATTCTCGCACCAAACTTTCACTGAGCACTCGCTCCATGCCACATACAGACAGAGACAAGAAGGTGGCTGCCTCCAGACTTCCTCCAGTCACATGGGAGGAGAGAGGCAGATGAGCTGGCCTCTAGAGGTCAAGTGACAGCCCCCACGACAAGGACAGGCACAGATGCATCACTGGACCCTCAACGGGGCTCAGAGGGAACCAGCAAGCACTAAGCCTCACAATATGTACCATCCTCACAGCTCACACCAATAAGCTTTGGAAATTTTGCAAAATACATACGGGGAAAGAAGTAAAATGTACCTTGAAAAAATTTTTAATTATTAAAAATGTATAAAAATTTAATCGTATACCGTAATAGCTGATCTCAAAGAGTATGAAATTCTCAGTAATTATGATACAGCACTCATTCCCCTGTTTAAAACAAGTTGCACTGACCCTGAACACCGCAGAGATTAAGGGCGCAGAACCCCCAGCCATTGAACAGTTGAAAATCTGCATCTACCTTCTGACTCCCCAAAAAGTTAACTACTAATAGCCTACGTTAGAAGCCTTATCAATACCATGGACAATTAACACGTACTTTGTGATATACTGTATTCTTACGGTAAAGTAAGCTAGAAAAAAGAAAGGTTATTAAGAACACCATAGAGAAGGGAAAATAGACTTACAGTGCTACACAGTATTTATCAAAAAACATCTGAGTATAAGCAGACCCACACAGCTCAAACCCAAATCAAGGACTGACTGTAATCACGTCATCTCACTCTCCCTCCAAATAGGGGGGAAAAAAAAACAATGAAATTGTGGAACTCATTTAAAGTCCAAGATGCCACTATCGTGCCGAAATAACACTGCCTTAAGCCAAAATGACTGATGGGAATGTGCTGAGCCTTAAAGCTAAGGTGGACTTCTCATGACCAGAGTAACCGTGTAACGTGTTCACATGCACCAGGTAACTCAGTTTCTCACACTTTCTGTACCAGTGCTGAAGGGTCACTTTTCAGATCAAGTTTTTTGAAATCTTTATTTTTCCATCTTTAAAAAACTGCTTAATATAAAACATTTTTTATGAAAAATTTTTAAAGACTTTATTTATTTATTTGACAGAGAGAGAGATCACAAGTAGGCAGAGAAGCAGACAGAGCGGGAGGGGGGAAGCAGGCTCCCCACTGAGCAGAGAGCCCGATGCGGGGCTCGATCCCAGGACTCTGAGATCATGACCTGAGCGCAAGGCAGAGGCCCAACCCACTGAGCCACACAGGCGCCCCATAAAACGTATTTTAATGTAAATTTTATATGTATACACACACACACACACACACACACACACACACACACACGTAGCTAAGTGAATTTAAGGTACTTTTCAGATTAATTTTTTTTAGCTGACTTTCTTCTCCTTCCTGCACTCCTGCTTTAAGAACAGTGGTGCTTACACACCTCTCCCACTTGAGAGTTTGAAGGTAAGGGACAAGACAGATTTGTGATGTTTTGATAGAGTGTGTTGCCATGGAAATGACTGGCTTGTTCCTTAAGAAGCACCATGACCTCATTGCAAATGAAAAAGGAAAAGGATGATTTCTGAGGATTCAACTGAGAGAAAAATTAATAGCTAGAAAAAAGAATTCAAAAACTAAAGTGACCATCTGGAAAATACTGCAATGTCAAGTGCTATACAGATAGATTTTCAAAGAACTTTTAAAGCTCGACCTCCAAAATGGGAACCCTATTAAAAAAAAAAAAAAGGTTTAATATTATCATGAAGATAAACCATTTAAATAACATGGACCTGTGGTTTCTAAATAAATACGTGACAGTGTCAATCCTGACAGACTGTGAGCAAAATCCTGTGACTTTCTGTGGCTACATTATAAAATTAAATCCACATCAGACTTTTTCCTTCCTAAAAGCAGCCTGCTTTTCTCTCTCTCAATCTCTCTCTTTTTTTTTTTTTTTTCTGATGCCCCTGTTTATACAGCTTATCCCTTATCACACTGACAAGACTGGGAACCACAGCAGATGGTCCCCCCAGACATAATTCTAACAGGTTTTTTGTGCAAACAAAAGATAAAGAAGGCTACAGCAATGATTTACTGATATCTAAAGTTGAAAACTGACAAAACACAAACTGCTTTTTTCCTACTGTTTGAACTGTTTATCCTTTAAACTACCAAGACAGATATGACCAAAATTAAATATGATTTCAAAACTATAAAACCAAATACCCAGTTTTAACAGCCATTAAGTTTTGTCTTTGAGTTACCAAAATGTCCTAAATCACATGTTTTTTTAAACACTACCCACCATTCTCTTTGTAACAGCAGAAGAAAATATTTGTAAATTTGTCTTATAAATCCTACTTAGTTGCTATGTTGTGAAATAAACTACTCCTCTGGATTTTTCTTAAGCAAGGAAAATGGATTTGAATTAAAAACTCCAAAATACTTTCCCCCCAAAAAACTAACTGAAGAATGAATTAACTGAACCAAATCTGGAATCTCGGTTGTAGGGCTAAAATGTATCTTATTTCAAAAACATCTACCAATTGAATATAACACAAAACCAAATGGAAACTGTCCCCCAAATTCCTCATCCTTCAAGATGAAAGAATGTTTATACCCCACACAACAGAAGCACCCTCATGACAACCTAATGGCAAAGAGCACTGTGTTTACGGTGTACCTGAAAATCTACCAAGAGCCCCAAACGATAATATATAATGAAACTGACAAGCATCTGAAATAAACTACCCAGACATCAAGCAAAAATACACCAGACAGACCCACAGGGCTCTTTTAATGTAGGTCATGATTGTCAGACCATAGCAAAAACATGGTGACCCTTGATAAAAATTAACCTTGATTATATGTAATCATGCACATATTTTGCTCTCAGTAACCAGCCCTCTGAACTAAGTCCATAAAACTGCAAGAAGCGGAGGTCACCGTCTGCTGTGCACCACTTTTCACCAAAGAAAATGTCTGCCCCGTCATATTTCTATCGATGAAGGTACAGGGGTAGCTTCCATCACAATATTCCAAGACTGCTGGACTCAATAGTAACTTACTTTCCGAGAGGTCTTATTACTTCAGCCCGATGCACTGATTTTACAGTGTGTTTGTACAGATGTACAGATGAGTCCATAAAAACCTACATGTATGCACATTCCAGCTAAGCCCCTTCATCTTCTAGAGGTATAACATGCTGGGTTTTGTGGCAGAATTATAAAAGCAAGCAAATTAGAATCAGATCACAAATAGCAGGCCCAACTATGGAATCTCGTACATAGTCTCTTTTTGTAGAATTCACTCACAAAGTCTCTGACTGGGGGAGAGGTGGTGTTAAAATGCCGATTTTCTAATTAATCCAAGCTCATACAAGCTTTTTTGAAACCTTACAGGAGACAAAAATTCCCCATGCGGCAGAACAAACATGACTATGTCCACGTGATCTAGACAATTTATCCACAGCTAGTTAATTCAGGTAGTGACGACGTAACACTAATCAAACCTGCATTGTAAATTTTAAAGTATGAGCCAGCTAGTTATACTGCCTTCTACAGCCACAAAGCAGATGTTTAATTTTACCAGCCAGTCATCACACATGAGAACTGAAAACAGGACCAAGTGACAGACTAGGCTCAAATCAGTGTAAATCCATTACTACTGGAAGAGCAGCGGGTCAAAAGGTTCACCTCTGTAGGGCATACATCATCCTTTGGAAACAATAGGTGTTCTCTGTACAATGTTTCCAAATCCCATCTAAATCCCCCATACCATGGGGAAAGCACCGATTTCCCTAATGTTAGGGATATCCAAGACTCAGGACTATATATGTATTAAGTATAATCTAACAGTTCATACCTGATGGTCTATATACTAAACCAAATATTTATTTATTTCTGAACAGAAAATAAATTCTATCAGACACAGAAGGAATCTAATTCTGATTTTTACAGCAAAAGTATGGCATTTGTAATGCTAAGACAAAATATCAAACATCCAGGAGATAGAACTTAAATGCAGCACATGTCCCTTAAATACATATTAGGTTCACCTGCATCTGCCATCGTTTTGAAGAATGGAAAACCCCCCTAGCTGAAACATGTTTGTTAATAAATATAACTTGAGATCTTTCTTCAGAATTAAGCTATAAAAGTGTTATGAAACCTGGCTTGTTACACATAGCAACAACAGCACACAATTCTCATTACGGTCGCTCTACACATCTTCTTAATACCAATTCTTAAATAACCAACATTGACAAGCAAAGTAAAATAAGACCACCACTGAAATCCACAATGGAAATTTTCAATCTGAAAAAGCAGATCTAACATACTTTCTTAAAAAGGCAAACAGGAAATGTGTTAACAATGAGCTATGCAACGTGGTCCTTAAAATCCTGAACTCACTAAATGTCATCGTATTAGTAGGAGACTCTGGCTAAAAGCTAATTTAATACTTAAATGTTAATATAATTTCCCCATTACTACATCTGCCATGAATGTTTTTGCAACCAATAAAAGCAAGTTTAGAAAATGGTATGTAAGAAAAGAAAAACCCTCCAGTAATATCCTTGTTACACAGATAGCCACAAATACACACTATTTCCCAGCCTAGTTCATTAAAAATTAGTACCATGTTTTCAAAAACTGGTGATTATCTGAGCAGAAATAAAGAAAGAAATTAGCTTAATAAAAATATCTAAAAATAATATAACCAAAATTAGGCTACTGTCTTGCCAGACATGAATATATAAAAAGAGTGTAATTTTATTTAAAACATGCAAAGACTAAATCCTAAAATAATTAATTTATTCAGGCACCACAAGACAAGTGAGTCACAAAAACAGCACTGTATAAATCTTGTTACAAACACTGCAGTGTGGACCCACACATATGATAAATAAAGTATAAGAAAGCACTCAGCATTTCTATGTAAACCGCTCCTGAAGGATTATTATGGAATGCACACACTGGCTGAACTTAGAGTGTCCGGGTTTTAAACATTAATTTACTTTGACTATGTGCATGTCAAAATGAAAGATTGCTGTCTGGATGCAGACGGGCCGTATTAATATTGACCACGGGCCTTCACTTCAGGTCAGGAGTCACTGCCAGTCTACTTCAGCAAGTGGTCAGAGCAATGTACTCATTAAAATGGATGTGTTACAAGGTTATCTCCCCAAAACAGCTCTCAAATAGAGGTAGCCTTGAAACTGAAGCATTAGATATGCTAGAACCAACCTCTAATTGTCACAAGTCTGGAGAAAATTGAACTTACTCTCACTACCTAATAACCAATAAATTCAGTTGCTTTCATCAGTATCTTGGAAGAAGTCAGAGTTTTAAATTATATGAAGCTAACCGGGCAGCCTCCAACAGAGTTAAACGCTCTTGAACCAACCTACACAGACTGAAGGATCATTTTAAATCTTGAAGCCAAATGAGGACTTTTCTTCATTTGGGATGCCTCACGGTATTTCTTAATGAAGTAAAATGTTATTCCTTTCATTTTTATTAACTCTATTCAAATTATTTTCCACTTTAGTGAGACAATAAATTTCAATTCTCCAGACTAAAGGCTGACATACCAAACAGGATCCCCCCCCCCAGATTAAAAAAAATTACATCTGACCTTCAGCATATACAATGGCATGAGTAACCACCCCCCAAAAGCTCAAATACGTTTTAATTACTTTTCAGCATCAAGGATAAATCTTCCCCATTTATACCTGGTCCACTGAAACAAGATCGTTTTCTAGCTCAGACGTACATTCCTCTCTCTCCCAAGTCACCCAATTATTTCCACTAACAGATAATTCTTCATTTTAATAACATTTTTAACATCTATAAACTATGGTCTTTGCAAGTGTGTTTTTCCTCCAAAACATGCTGATTTACTTTGTACACAAAAGCAGACAGGGTCCCCAAATTTGTAATTAATCATTTTACAATGTTTCATTTCCTCATTATCCACCCCATTACTAGATAAGGGGAAGAAACAGGAAAAGGATAGGTCAACAAAGACAGGAGAAGTAGGGATCTTCTCACAGGTATGGGACCATATTGTCTTTTCGCTGACAAATACACAGCACCTAGCAGCAGATACCAAATATCTAAGGAAAAAGTGAATTTATAAAGAACAAGAGAACACTGAGGTTGAACTCGCTCATTTTATGCATAAGTAAACTGAGGCTCAGAAAGATTAAATGGCTTGGCTAAGATCCCCAGGCAGGTTGGTCAACCTCAAACAGAGTCTCACTCAATGGATACTCCTAACCCCAACATTTTTCTTATTCATTCTCCCACCTTTAGTACTCACTCTTGAAGACCAACACAACCCTCTTTCTAGAGATTCATAAAGGTTTCCCCTTTATAGAAATATAGATGGAAAGTAATCCCTTCCCAATCAGGGGGCTAATTTTCTAAAACTTCCCATTGCAAAAGAATCTATTTTGGGGGAATTTTTAAGATCTAAGGGGAGGACAGAACAGAGAGACCAAAAGTAGAAAAAGAGCCCACAGAGGAGCACCTGGGTGGCTCAGCTGGTTGGGCATGTGATTTTTGGTCTCAGCTCAAGTCTTGTTATGAGGGTCATGGGTTTGGGCCCCACATACTTTTAAAAAGAGAGAGAGAGAAAGAGAAAAAGAGGAAGAAAGGAAAGGAGGGAGGGAGGGAGGGAAGATGGAAGGGAGGGAGGCAGGCAAGGAAGAAAGAAAGAAAAGAGAAGAATCCATAAAAGCCCCTAGCCACCGACGTGGATGGAACTAGAGGGTATTGTGCTGAGCAAAATAAGTCAATCAGAGAAAGACAACCATCATATGATCTCTCTGATATGAGGAATTTGAGAAACAAGACAGAGGATCATAAGGGAAGGGAGGGAAAACTGAAACGAGACGAAATCAGAAAGGGAGACAAACCATAAGAGACTCTTAATCTCAGGAAACAAACCCTAGGGTTGCTGAGGGGAGGGGTGTGGGAGGGCTGGGGTGGCTGGGTGATGGACACTGGAGAGGGTATGGGCTATGGTGAGAGCTGTGAACTGTGTAGGACTGATGATTCACAGACCTGTGCCGCTGAAACAAATAATACATTGTATGTTGATAATAAAAAAAGTTTTAAATTTGCTACAATATAACAAAGATACCACACTAAAAGAAAGTTTGACTAAGTGACATTTTACACTTTCAGTTCATAATGATGAATACTGCATTTTTAAGGCCAACTATCCTTTGATTTTGAGAAAATTTAGGATCTCCTTTCTACAGTCTCATTCAAACATGAGAAAATTTTTTTACTTGCAACAGATAAAATACATTCTAAAATGCTTTCACTGTATCTAAAACAGTTATAAGTCCAATCGATCCTTTCTTACTATAATAGATTCCTATATTTCTGGGGTCCCACAAAGTCCCAAGGACACTTCAACACAGATCTCAACTTTCTTCTGGTTCTCAAATACAAGATGGTAAATATTGGGGCCCAAAAGTATCTCTGTCTTCAGGCTGAAAGATTAAAATCTCTACCATAGGATATACCAGCCACTCTTCTTCCTCCTGAATTCCCGACCCTCAATTTCCTCTCTTCTAAATTATCTTAAAAAGAGGTGATTCAGATATACCTAAGGAAAAAAATCCAATGACCATGAAAGAGCACATAAACATCAACTTAATACAATCTACTAGAACTTCACACAAAGGGAAACTGTACTGGGAGTAGAGGAAGAACCTTTAAATTTGGTAGCTAGTTTCGTACTCAGATAAAGGATTTCTCCATCCTCTAGAATACCTTTAGGTTTAAAACAACATAGCACCAGAATTAAAGCAGTCGAGCGGCTGGCAGTCAATGCTAATTAGAATGACATGCTTAGACTTATCAGATGGCCCATGACCTATACCTATAAGGAAATCTAACTCCAAATGTTCTTGACCAAAGTAAAAAAGCATTTCTTTGGCAGGTGGCGGAAGGAATGATGAGTCAGGAAGAAATACTCAACACTGGCCAGATGCCTTAAGGTATCACCAGTAAGAACAGGAAAATTAAAAGAACCAATTGAAAGAACTAACAAAGAACAATGTGCCCATTTTATTTAGTCACTTTAAGCATGAAATCTATACTCACAGTGCCCATGAATCACAACATTTGTAAAGCACGAATAAAGCCATTTACTGTGGGCAGGCTCATAAGAGAGTCCCAAAAACTTATAAAAGAACTATTTGAACTAGAAAAATTAGAAATTTAATTCTTTCACGTGGCAAGAAATCGTCAGTAATTTACACCTAACAGTAAAAAAGAGGAGCAAAACGCAAATGAGAAACTGTGGACATAATTGTTCAGTACATTTTACTTGTTGCTCATGAGTGACACGAATATGGATGTTAGTTCATCGCCCAGCACTGAGAGCTTATTATAGGCCAAACATGGTAGTGGGTCTTATGAATAGAAAAGCTGTGCTCAAGTTCAGTCTAACAGGACAGAGAGGGGGTTGTGAACACATAATCCCAACAGAGTCTAACAGTGCTACAAGCAAAGATAAAGATAACCCTGGTGCAAGGAGTGTGTTGAGCTTGACGAGGGGAGGAGCGATGGGAGGGAGGGAGCCGAGGTAGGGATGTCCAAGAAGGATTCGCACCTGACGTTTCTGAATACGGCACTTTACCTCTTTCAAAGTACGAGAACAACGTGTGTGAGAAAAAAACATGACCTGTCCCTCACATTTCTGGAAAAGTCAAAATGGTTACTCCATAGATGAGAAGAAAAAAATAAAATAAAAATACGTTCACTGACAAAAGATAAATAAGTTCACTAATAACGCCATCTCTGAAGCAAAACCTCAAATCCTCCAACTTCCAATTCCTGTTCCTCCCACGAAATCACTCCCTTCTGCCTCGAAGGTTCCCCGAGAAGCCACCTATTAAGTGTTACCTCCATATCCTAGTTAGCCTCATTTCCTCATTAACACTCACCACCAGAAAGAGATGTGCGAGAAACACAAAACACTTTCAATAGGTTAAAATGAATGAAACACACATTTAAAGTCCAGTTTGTTTCAGAGATTCAAACTGAAAACATTTCTATTTAACTGAATTTTCTTCATTAATAGCTAATAAGAGCTAACACTTATCAACCACTTATGAATTTTCTCAACACTGTAACCCATTTTAGAGACGAGGACTCACAGGCTCAGAGAGGTCTGAGAAATAGTCATTTGGTTATGCCAAGCATGCTAATTTAAAAATTACCCCAGGTTTTTCAGACATTTGAATTGGTCAGTGTCTTTCAGATCAAAGTGAGACCCAAAAATGAGAAACAACAATTTCAAGGCAAAGCTAAAGGAGCATTACACTTGCAGATCAAGGGCTAAATATAAGAAGCAAAAAAAAAATCCCTCCTACAATAATATTTTCCATGGAAAGGATAAATACTTTCTATGGAAAAGATAAAAATAATTTATAAGGAGTTTCTGGGAAGAAGAAGAATTAGGTGAATTAATTATATTTAAGTAATATAAATTTTTATTTTCCTTCTATGAAATTTTTATTGTAATAATTTTTTTTTAATATTTTCGTTCTCCCATATGTTTCAGACCTTGGCCATCCTTACCCCTTTTCTACCATGAGGCCTTGAAATTCTCAAATCACATATAGCAGTTTCCTACCATGGGAATTTTGAGACACGTAACGCTCAAAGTGTACAGAATAGAGAAAGTGCTACAATAAAATGGTTCACTTCTTAAAAACTGCCTATGCCGTCTCTTTCCCATTCTTGTGATATTTTCTCATTGACATTTTCAAAGATTTTTTAAAAATCAAAAGGTATTAACAGGCCCTGCTTCATAATACCAATGACACAATTCTCTTTCCTGATTAAAAGCTGACAGTATCTGGAGTACTTACTACTCTCAGTGTATATTCAGATGTAATAGTCTTATTAAAATTATATCCATTTTATAATTCCTTCTATTACTAATGCATGCTTAAAGAAAAGGATTCTGAGATACATTTTCTTGTTCTTTTCCAGTCCTTGACATAGACTGGTGAGGGGTACTACGGACTAACAAGCACATTCAACCAACACAGATTACTGAAATTAAAAAGCTGTAACATATTAACATATCTAGGCCACACAGAAGTGTCACGAGGTAAAATCATCAGCATAAATTAGCACATTATTATAAGGCATCTACAGGAACCAGATAAAATCTCTATGATAGATCTTTTTCATAACAAATATATAATGCTACTTGATTGGATTTCTTTTAATCAAAAGTATTATTTGCAGAAAAAGTATTGCTTGTATAACATCACATTTTACTACATCAACTTCCCTGAGAAGGAAATTTGAAATTAAGGAGAGCCTGGGTGTGTGTGTGGGGTTGGGGAAGGGGTAGGGTGGAGAAGGGGAATTCTGTTTAAAGCATTTTGGGGACATTTGCCTGTCTTTCTCCATTTTACATTTTTGCAGAAATAGAGAGTTTTTTTAAAAGTCATTCTGAGGGGCACCTGGGTGGCTCAGTGGGTTAAGCCTCTGCCTTCAGCTCAGGTCATGGTCTCAGGGTCCTGGGATCGAGCCCCGCATCAGACTCTCTGCTCAGCGGGGAGCCTGCTTTCCCACCCCCCCCTCTCTCTCTGCCTACTTGTAATCTCTATCAAATAAATAAATAAAACCTTTAAAAAAAATAGAAAAATAAAAGTCATTCTGAATGTACTTTTCTGATTTCCTTATAAAAGTCTGAAAGCACAAAGTCATTTAGGAAAATAAACCTTTGATATTTACCAAATCCACAGAATTTTACATCTACACACATGCACGTGCGCGCACACGCACACGCACACACAAAGGGGAAAGAGCAGATTCATTTCTTGCATTTTAAATAATTAAAACATTGTTTTTTTGATCTCTACAATAATGGCATCCTAAGAGTATGGGGTCTGAGGTATTAATGTGTCATAATACATTCCTTCTATTTTTCATACTATTCATAACTCACGAAACAGTTGTCAAATACTGGAAGAAAATATCCAAATAATAGTCTTTAGCTACTGGAACAATTGCTGAATAATCAAATTCTCCTCTAATTATGCATTTTTAAACAATTCAGACAAATCACATATAAGCACACACACTTTCATGAACATAAAACAAACCTATAACTGCCAGGTGTGTCCCCCAAACTACATACATTCAGTAACTGCAACAGTCACATTAAGTTCTCAGAATGACTTTTTCATGGAGAAAGAGGTCTCTTTACTTCTAAGGCCTGCACCTAAGGAAGTGGTATTGAAGGAAAATTAACAAAAACTCAAAAGTGCAAGTTCTGTTAACTCGAAACATTTTCTAGTTTTCAATCAAGGGAACAGTGGAAGCACACTCACAATTACCTTGAGTTTTTTAACTTTGCCCCTCAGGCAAGAGTCAAGCATTTTATAACATTAGTAACAGAGGAGTTCTGTGCTTTTCTACTTCCAGTAAATATCATTGACGAATTCTGTCCATACTGAAAACCAACTACAGACAGCTTTCACTGGACATGAAAACATCCTCCTTGTGTTCTCCTGCTTGGGTCATAAACTACGTTGGCTGCACTATGCTCCATGAATGAGCAATCAGGAGGTTCTCGCCTGACTGTAGGAGAAGTATATGCCCCACATCCTGCTGCATCAATAACCCTCACTTCTAGTCACATTCCTGTTACCTGATTTTTGCATTTCTCACCTGAGAAGCTGTTCATAGAACCTAGATTCTCCTCTCATCACATTACTACCAGGAGGAAATTCAAGCAATTACAGATTCTGCTAAATTTTCAAAGGTACTTTTAACATAAAAGAACATTCCAGAATGGATAAACCTACATGGTGTGACCGAAAAGCCTACACAAATCATTTATTTATGGCTGTTATGTTTGAATCACTGGACTGTTTTTAGAGGCTTAAAAAAATTAATGGTTTTTGCTATACAAAAGCAACTACGTTTTCCATGAAACATTAGCTGTCACATTAATACAAGGTTTTATCATTAATTATACTGGATTATACAGGAATTTATGTCTACAAAATGTTAAATATCTGAATTTCCAAACCATCTCAAAATAAAAATGAAACCTGGTCCTAGTAAACCCTACATGAATTAAAAATCCATTTACAAAACAGAAAATTAAATGTAAAAAATATAACCTCAACTTAATACATTTGCAGATAAAACATCCAACACATGTCCTCATCAAAAAGCTAATTAAAAATATTAAACATAGGTCAACAGCGCCACCTTTTGGTATATTTAGGAACTGAGCTCCTAAATTGTACAAAAACCTCTTTAATGCAACACAGATGAAACTAAAGCAAGAAATTTAAAAACCATCCGTTTACAGTTTACTAAGAGTAAAAATCAATAAATGAGTTATTTATCTTTTGAATTATAAATATTTTCAAAAACGAAAACATCACCTCATGTTCACATTTTCATTTCAATTTTATGAGGTTGGTTGAACATCACTTCATTTAAAAACAAAGAATTGACAAGGCTCAGAAAGCTTTAATGGCTGACCCAAACATCCCTCAGGTGAGAATGAGCCATCACTGGCTCAGAATTGCTAGTTTTTAAATTCCTACATGAATTCCTAAAACATTATAGAATAAGTCAAATCCTAGAATTATCCTACGTTGCAATTAATGCATACAGTTCTGGCCTGTGTAAGATTTTGTAAAATAGTTGTTTTTACGTTTTTTGCAGACATGTGCAAATGGAAACATGTTTATATTTACATCCTCCGTGAAGGATACACAACACGGACTACACTCACGGAGCAGTTCGCACGTCACCAACACAACCACCAAGCCTTCATCCAACAGTCTCCTTCCTATCCCTACGCTGCTAGAAGAACCCGCACTGCAAACTGCGAAGCCTCCTCACTACCTTCTCTACCCCGCCCCAGGAGATACACAGCTTGCACATGATTTGCAACTCACCTGAGGCACCTAAGATTAAAAGCTGCTCCTAAAGAGATGAAAATGATAATCTTTAAATACTCCCTCCTAAGCTTCTCTGCCTTAATTTGATCTCGTACTTAGAAGTCTGTGTACCACGTTCAATGTCTTCCATTTTTACATCTTCAGCAATTTCCTGACTGGTTTTGTTAGACCTATAACGTATGTACTCTGGAACACCCTCACAGGTCCTTTATTCTTCTGAACTGGCTAACAACTCGGCTCTCACACAAGGAGCACAAAATACTCCCAATGATCCTTTTTTGTGATTCACTTGTTACCATGAATTTTACTCCAGCTGCACTCATCGAGTACTTCCTCACAGAGACTTCAAAAATCACAGTTCATAGGTAATAACTCCATCTTAAATGACCCAGCAACTCAATTTAAAAAAACAGCAACAAAGAAAACAACAGCTAATATGATGAGGGCTAAAAAATGGTTGTGGAAAACACTGCAAGAGTCAGAGCGGGGAGGGAGTCAGAGAGAGGGGCAAGGGCACTGCTTCTTCCCTGAAACACTACGCCATGATCCAAGGCAACAGTTAGACCTTAACCCAGAAATGCATTTAGTGCATGAATTAGCCTCACCTCTTATTCATAACATTTTCAAGAAAAAGGCACAGTGTAAGGCACGGAAGTTGGTAAACTGAGCTATTTCTAAAAATGACTTAGAGGGAACAATCAAACAAAAACATGTGAACAATAAGTTTTTTAGAAGGATTTCATTTCACCCTATAGCTCTTTTCTCATAATTACAAGGGCCGGCTGCGCACTCTCAAGAGCAAACAACATTCAGCATCTTCTCTACAGACTCGTAATTGCTTTCCCCCTTTTTCTAACTGGATGAAAATCCCATTTTGAAGGCCCTTAGTTTTATTGCTCTCCCTATTTTAGTTCCTGGGTAGAAAGGGAAAAAAAGAATGAGAAAGGGCCTTCCCCACTGCCATCCTTACACTATGTACGCTTACCAACGGTCACAAATAACTGAACATTTGAATACAAGTATTAGTCCAAGGTCACCTGTCTCTGTCTCTGCACAGGCATACCCACAAATATATGGAAATATATATAACCAAACTTTACTAGGTATGAGGAAACATCGAAATTTCTAGTACTGAATTCAATCCCATTAAATTGAAAGCAATTACTGCTCACAATTTAATAAGGATGGATTAAATTGGATTTCTGATTCAATATAATTTGTAGTGTCCATGTCAGGAAAAGCGATAGTATTAGGATCTTATCCAAGACCTGTCAAGACTACACGGAATGGACGTGACATAAACCTAAATAGATTCTACTTGAAAACTCAAGGGACACACACACACACACACACACGCACAACCCACGTTTATTTAACCTTTAGAATATACATTAATATTTTGTCCTCCTAGAAAGATAAGAAGAATGAAGTTATTCAATATAGTCTAAATAGCATTTTTACTGGTTCACTAATGCACTTAAATTAAATTCCTACCCTGTGCCAGGTCCTGTGCTTAATGATAATAATGAGAATACATGAGGCGCCTGCGTGGCTCAATTGGTTAAACATCTGCCTTCGGCTCACATCATGATCCCGGGGTCCTGGGATCAAGCCCCACTTTCTCCTACTCCCTCTGCCTGCAGCTCCCCCTGCTTGTGCGCTCTCTCTCTCTCTGTCAAATAAATGAGTAAAATCTGTTTTAAAAATAATAAGGATAAGCCACGGCGCCTGGGTGGCTCAGTGGGTTGAGGCCTCTGCCTTCGGCTCAGGTCATGATCCCAGGGTCCTGGGATGGAGCCCCGCATCGGGCTCTCTGCTCAGCAGGGAGCCTGCTTCCTCCTCTCTCTCTTTGCCTGCCTCTCTGCCTGCTTGTGATCTCTCTGTCAAATAAATAAATAAAACCTTAAAAAATAATTATAATAATAAGGATAAGCCAAACACACACTGAACACTTTACACATACATATACATTTAATCTTTAGAAAAAACTACTACTGTCTACATCAAGTAAATAGGATACTGAGACACGGAGATATTGTCGTTTGTCCAAAGTCATATGCTGCTACACACGGGTAGCTGCTTTTACAGTCTAGCTGAATATTAATAGCTGGCTACAGTCTCCTCCTAAAAATTAAACGACACTTGTCTCCAAGATGTCAAAGGTAAAGATGACTAGACAGAGGAACACACCTACGTTGGGAGAGAACATGTAAAACAGACAGGAACAAATGGAGGGAGGGACCACTTCCTCTCCACCTCGAAGCCAGGGGGATAAAAGGAATGCAGCAGTGCAAGTGGAATGATATATAAGCAGACTCTGTACACTTATTAGAATTGGGACCGAAAATGATGACATTAGCTGATCTAACAGGTATAATCACAACTGGCTCACACACAAACACACACACACACACACACACGTATGACATACATGAATCCATAACACTATAAAATTCTTAGAAACTCTTAAATTTGAGAATCACCAGGCTACAATAAAGGAAGGACCAAAAGGAAAGTCTCTGCAAATGCCTGGATATTCAAATC
Source organism: Mellivora capensis (assembly GCA_004024625.1). Taxonomy (NCBI): domain Eukaryota; kingdom Metazoa; phylum Chordata; class Mammalia; order Carnivora; family Mustelidae; genus Mellivora; species Mellivora capensis. The sequence continues at coordinate 23,165 of PISX010004919.1, read as the reverse complement.
ACCTCCCCTTAAATGAACCACCAAACACATGATGGTCAAGTGGGAATGGCAGGAAATTTTAAAGGGCTGTAGTTTACGGGCACTCTCTTTGAATACTAAGCATATTTAACCTTAATATGTGTTAAGAGATTTGAGGATTAACGAGCTACTCAGAATGCATCTTATGCAAAGGTTCGTTTTTAGGAGGTGTCCAAGCAATGTAATAGTAAAGGTAGTAAATGTTTGTCCTCATTTCCAGAAACTCGCACCTGAGTAAGCTCCTGTGGGCAAGAGGGCAGCCACGAGAACAAACACAGTCAGGGGCAGAGCCACGAAGATGTCAAGCAGTGAGTCAGCCCATGAAGGAGCATTTCCTTTTTCCCGCATCTGGTCTCCTGCATACATACTGCAAGCAGATAGTACACGATCCGTGCTGCTTCTGAGAAGGTCAACTTGTCTAATTCTTACACAGATACTACTACACGGTTTAAAAAGTAGTAAGTTAGAAAAAAATAAAGTTAACAAAGTTAACGACTTCAAATAATTTTATGGGAGGACTATCTGTAACATGAAATTCACTTTTCATCTACCACATTACAGCCACAGTGATCATGCAATGGAATACTGCCATCTATTGTCCAAGAGCTAAAAATACATCATCTTTAATCCAAACCCACTGAATTGCTCAAGGCCAGAAAGAGCCCACACGTGTTTACACATTCAAGGGTCAACATCTCAAAAACAGGTTTTCCCCAAAACGCAAAGACAGTAACAGAAAAAAACAGATTCCTAAGTGAAGCTTCCATGGTTATTTATCTACTCTTTTCCTTAAAAAAAAAAAAAAAAGAAAGAAAATTAAAATTTAAACACAGACTATTTCTAAATAATTATCCAAACTCAAGTTTTACAAAATCTCAAAAGGTAATCTGGATCATTAAGCAGTTAAGCAAATATCGAGTTTCTAAAAAATCTTTGGGCCTATGTGGATTTTTTTTCCTCCTAAAAAGCCTAAAATATTAAAAGTAGAAAGTAAGTTGTTCGATACCAGAATGCCAGCAATTTTAAAGAGCAGTCATCTTCACACAAGTTAGCACTCCACAGCAATTTATTCACAAAAATACAACCACACATGAATTGAAGTATTAGTAATCCCTACATGGTACAAGACATACAAACAAGAATTAAGTAACCTAGAAAGGGCAGGCCAAAATTGGAACAGAATGAAACATGATATTCAAGTTCCCAAACACAAAAAGACAATCCTTTCCCGGATCTACTAGGTAAGAAAATAGAAAGAGTTCAAAACTTTTTTTTGAAATAAATTACCACATAAGTTATTAACTATTACTGGTATTTCACTTTGGATGTAATAACAGGCCAAGAGAAATTATGACCTAGAACCAACACACTGTAGAATTCACAGGCATGAACTGGACTATCTCTTTGTCTCTTTAAAAGGTAAAGATTCTAATCAACCACGCAAGTTTACTCACAAACAGAAGGAGAAAATGCCTAAATTAAAAAAAAAAAAAAAAAGGTTGACACTAATTAATTTGTACAGATAATCCACAATTTAGTACAAAATCAAAACTAATGATTATGCCACTTAATAAACTGTTGATTCAAACACATGTAGTTTTGTGCTTCACATGATAAAGGAGACTCTTGGGGGGCACCTGGGTGGCTCAGTTGCTTGAACACCTGCCTTCAGCTCAGATCATGATCTTTGGGTACTGGGATCAAGCCCCACGGCAGGCTCCTTGCTCAGCGGTGAGTCTGCTTCAAACTCTCCCTCTGCCTCTGCTCCTGCTCTTTCTCTTGCTCACTGTCTCTCGAATAAATAAATTTTTTTTAAAGATTTTATTTATTTATTTGACAGACAGAGATCACAAGTAGGCAGAGAGGCAGGCAGAGAGAGAGAAGGAAGCAGGCTCCCCGCTGAGCAGAGAGCCCGATGTGGGGCTCGATCCCAGGACCCTGGGATCATGACCTGAGCCGAAAGCAGAGGCTTTAACCCACTGAGCCACCCAGGCGCCCTTCGAATAAATAAATCTTTTGGGGTTTTTTCTTTTTTTTTTTTT
>PISX010004919.1:0-21005 GCA_004024625.1 Mellivora capensis | reverse complement strand
AAATCTTTAAAGAAAAAAAAAAAGGAGACTCTTGGGCAAACAAGATGAGAAGTAACAGAAACTAAATATTTCCATGCTCCATTTAAAGAAGGAAAAAGAAAACTAGAATATAGAGACCAGAAAAATGAGCATGTATCCTATTCTATATCACCGTAATGAGGAGTCCCAACACCCTGTTAAAAGGTATTAAAACATTTTTTAAATGTTACGTTCCGCTGAAGCATCACAAAATTTAAACAAAACTGTTAGCATTATCAATTTAAATTTTAGGGACTTAGAGAATCCCATTCAGTTTTTACAATATGAAGCATAACATAATTCCTGATGTAATGAAAAGCAATTTTCCTCCATTTCTCAATCATCCTGGATGCATTTTAAAATAAAGACAACCTCCTTAAAGACCTTCCAGGTAAAACAGGTAACTTGTATGGGTAAATAAAATGTAAATTATACTTCATTACAGTTGTTTAAAATTTAAAAAAACAAACAACTTAAAGGACAAACACTGATCACAATATGCCACGTAAGCTCCACAGTATCTTCGCTCAGTGCCTTCCGGAAGAGGTCTACATGTCGGGCTCCGCCCTCAGGTGACATAGCCTTCTACAAGGGCACCACAAAAGCAAGCTATGCATAAAATATGCCAATCAATTATATACCTCAATGGCCTTCCAAAATGAAGCATTTCAAAGAGTGAATTATTATAAATGGTTTTCCAGTTCCATTTGTCCATATCCTTCCAAATGATGGAGTCTTTCATTAATACCTACATACAAGATGCACAAACACACGCTAATTCTCTTACACTCTTCAAGCCTGTTCTCAACTATTCCCACTTTCAAACTCCTACTTTAATCCCCTTAGATCGCTCTTCATCTTCCTCAACTTCAACCAATGCATCTTTTTACTTTGTCAGCATTCCCGATCCACTTTCTAACAAAAGCAGGCCTTCTTTACTCAATTCCCTCTGCAATCACAAAACAACTTTTCCTGGCTCGAGCTAGTCATTTCAGAAATCCAAGTATAGGATTCCAAAATGTTATCCTCCTGTAACATGAGGTCTGGTCAAAAAAAAGGCTGTCGAGCTTTACTAAAGAGCCAGCTGTTTATTACACATACTATAAAGCAGTGTGCCTACAGGTCTCATCTTACACTCAGAGATCTCCAAATTACTCTCTCACATCAAATCCTAATACTGAGAGTCATTTTGTTTTTGTCAACTGCGCAGACAAAGGTAAGACTGCCAAGCTCTTTAAGACTTCTATGCTTGAAAGCTGAACTTTTTGGGAAGACTTGGAAGAAAGAACACAGTTCTGGGATCCAACAGCAACGGTCATCTCTCCCACAACAGGTGCAGCACCTGTACTTTTCCTCAGTCACATCCTGAAAAAAACAGCTGCTGCTACTACCCCTGTGCTGTCAGATCCTTGTACTAAGTCAGCTTCTAGTGAAATCCTCAACTTTCAATGTGAAATAGTATGTTTCTAGTTATTTTTGCCAGCATTAAGATTATGCAGAATATTCCTAGGGGATTCATGCAAATAACCTAATATATGGTACAATAACCAGGGAGCAAAGGTAAAAGTGAATTACCGGCAGGGCCCCCTGGGTGGCTCAGTCGGTTTAGCAATCAACTCTTGGTTTTCGCTCAGGTCATGACCTCGGGGTTGTGGGACGGGGCTCCACGCTCAACGGCGGAGTCTGCTTGTCCCTCTCCCTCTACTCTCCACCCCCAACATACACAAATGAATAAATGATCAAATCTTTTTTTTTTTAAAGTGAATTACTGGCAAGGTAAAGAAGTACTTTCAATTTTTTTTTAAAGATTTAGTTATTTATTTTAAAGAGAGAGAGAACAAGCAGAAGGGGAGAGGCAGAGGAAGGGAGAGAGAGGAAGCAGACTCCCTACGGAGAGCGGGACCCACGGGGCGGGGGTGGGGGGGTCCTCAATCCCAAAAACCTGAGCTCATGACCTGAGCAGAGAGAGAGTCAGAGGCTTAACTGACTGAGCCAGCCAGGTGCCCCAGGAAGGACTTTTAAATAATCACCTTAAGCCTATAGTTGGAATTCCAACACAGAGGATATAAAAAGCAAAAGCTTATAAAAATTAGCCTGAAATGCCCACATGAAGAGGAAAGTTAGATCAGGAGATACAGTTCCTATTCAATGTACAAAAAGACCTTGTTTCCTCAAAAATAAATAAATAAATAAATAAATAAATGAAACAAACGAAAAACCTTGATGTTTAACACTGAGCTTTAGAACCAAGATTCAACTCTATCTAGGAGTGGATGGCCACCATTCTACTACACTCTACAAATCACCAGAACAGAACTTATTTTCACTGTAATTTCCAGATGGACTTCAGAAGGGATCACCTTTAGCGATAGAATAAAGAATTTCTCCAAGGAAACTCTGGGTTACAATTAATAAAATGTTTATTCAGCACATACCTTAATACCTCACTGTAAGTACTCATTACTAATATATATAATTTTAAATCAGAAACCTAATTGTCCAGATTTTTTAGGTAATTCTTTAAAAGCCTAGGTAAACAAAGTCTCTGTTCTCTATCTTCAGGTACAATGTACATAAAATGAGCAGTAGAGATGAGTGTGTTTTATGAACTGTAACGCACACACACAGGTCAATACCGGGGCGACGGTTAAGGAGTTACGCAGGAGAACAGCACAACATCGAGAGCTACCCAATCACTATGCTGCACACCGGAACTTAACGTAACAGGTGTCTCAACTGAAACTTAAAACAATTTTAACAGAAATAGAGTCCCAGTGTTCATACATTACTGCGAAGATTAACTGAAGAAATATAGAGAAGGCCCTTGGCATGGGGCCCAGCACATGGGAAACCCCAAATGAACATTGGTAATTACTGCTGATTAAAGCCAAAAAAAAAAAAAAAAAAAAAAAAAGAAGATGTTATATTTATGTTCCACCAGGAGATGACTTTACAGTTACAATAAACGAAGTAGAAATGAACCAGGTAGCTCTCAGCCAACAATGCCATCTATAACTAAAGTAACAGCTTGCTTCCAACCCCCAAAGGCGCTGAAATTAAAGTATGGATTCCAGCGTTAAGTATCCCCTTTTCTCTCCCCTCTAGAACAACAACAAAAAGGTTTCTAATGAGGATCGCACTTAAGAATCCTATGTGTTTGACTTATTTCACTCAGCATAATCTCTTCCAGTCCCGTCCATGTTGCTACAAAAGTCTGGTATTCATCCTTTCTGATGGAGGCATAATACTCCATGGTGTATATGGACCACATCTTCTTTATCCATTCGTCTGTTGCATAACAAATAACACGGAGGACATGGGGAGATGGAGAGGAGAAGGGAGTTGAGGGAAATTGAGATGAACCATGAGAGACTATAGACTCTGAAAAACAACCTGAGGGTTTTGAAGGGGCGGGGGGTGGGAGGGTGGGGGAGCCAGGGGGTGGGTATTGTGGAGGGCACGCATTGCATGGAGCACTGGGTGTGGTGTAAAACTATGAACTCTGTTACGCTGAAAAGAAATAAAAAAAAAAAAAAAAGAATCCTATGTGTTTCAGGAGTAATTTCAAAATGTTGGGCAGCAAAAAAATAAAAATAAATAGCAACAAAAAACAAACAAAACCCACAACCTATCTAATAAAACCAAACTGACCTGTCTTCAAATTATCAAGTTTGAGCGTCTATAGGGTATAAAGCAAAGAGCAGTGGCCGTGCTGACAAACAGCAATGTGTCAACGTCCGCTCTAGCGTATGGTAGTTGGGCAAAGGTGTGTAAATCACGCATCTCCCTTCTCCCAGTCCCAATCTGCTAATTTTAAAATATGTAGTAACCTCCTGCCAAAGTTACTTCATCTGATCCTTGCAGTAACTTATGTGAAATGCCTCATACACGGTAGACTTTCAACTGATTCAACTCCCTTGCCTGGAAATGTGTACAAAAACCCTGATTTCGCTTAGAATTAGCTGGCACAAGATACTGTATCATCTAAGAGAAGCAAAATACACATTTTTCATTAGTTTCACTTTGAAGAAGGTGGAGGTCCACTGCTTTTTCAGCTTCCCACAGAATTAGTCTACGTATCTTAATATCTTATTATATAGGTAAGCTCAAGGTATTAATGTGAAATGTCATGGTAACCAGTCCTTAAAAGAAAAAAAAAAACAGATAAAAAAGCAGGCAAGAGGGTTTTTTTCCTCTCAAGAAATTTTATGTGCATTCATACTTTAATTATGTACACAAATGTGATTTCCAAAAAATACAAGTCCAAACACAAAAATGTAGGATTAATGTCCTTAAAATGCTACTGAACCATAAGTGTGGTCCTTGAATATATTCCTTACACAAACCTCTACGTATATCAATCTACTATATCCCATTAATCTCAGTTTTAAAATTTAAAGCTATTTCAAATTAAATGGCCAGGTCCAGGAAATATGCTTTCACTTTGGACATTCAATTATAATATTATCTCCTATATCATATAAACTACTACTTATTTCTACAAGGAGATTAATTTTTTTAATTCAAACATAAAATGCTATATTCTGATAGATGCAAAAATCCTCAACAAAATATTAGCAAACCAAATCCAACAATTTACATTAAAAAAAGTCATACACCACAATCAAGTAGAATTTGTTCCCCGGGTGCAAGGGGGGTTCAATATTCACAAAACAATCAACGAACAACATGATAGGTCACATCAATAAGAGAAAGGATAAAAACCACATGATCATTTCAATGACTGCAGGAAAAGTATTCGACAAAGTACAGCATCCATTCATGATAAACACCCTCTGCAAAGCAGGTCCAGAGGGAACATACCCCAACATAATGAAGTCCATATATGACAAACCCATAGCCACCATACTCAGTGGTAAAAAAAAAAAATGAGAGCCTTTCCCCTACGATTAGGAACAAGACAAGTACCTGCAGGCTCACCCACTTTAACTCAACATAGTACTGGAAGTCCTATCAGAGCACTCAGACAACAAAAAGAAATAAAAAACATCCAAATTGGTAAGGAAGAAGTAAAATTCTCACTATCAGCAGAGGACATGATACTAAATATAGAAAACCCAAAAACTCCAACAAAAAACTACCAGAACTGATCGATGAATTCAGTAAAGTGACAGGACAGAAAACCAATGTACAGAAATCTGTTGTATTTCTTTACACTAATAATGAAGCAGCAGAAAGTGAAATTAAGAAAAAAATCCCACTTACAACTGCACCAAAGACAATAATATATCTAGAAATAAATTTAGCCAAAGAGGTAAAAGACCTGTACTCTAAAAACTATAAAACAGTGATGAAAGAAACTGAAGATGATCAAAGAAATGGAAAGACATTCCATGCTCATGGAATGTCTGTACTATACAAAGCAGGCTACAGATTTAATGTAATCCCTAACAAAATATCATCAGCATTTTTCACAGAATGAGAACAACCTATAATTTGTATGGAACCAAAAAAGACCCCAAATAGCAATACAATCTTGAAAATGAAATATAAAAATGGAGGTTTCACAAATTCCAGATTTCAAATTATATTACAAAGCAGTAGTAATTAAAACAGTATGGTACTGGGGCACCTGAGTGGCTCAATCGGTTAAGCATCTGACTCTTGGTTTCAGCTCAGGGCATGATCTCAGGGTCATGGGATCAAGCCCTGCGACAGGCTTCACACTCAGCAGAGTCTGCTTGTCCCTCTCCCTCTGCTCCTCCCCTGCTCATGCTCTCTCTCTCAAATAAATAAATAAATCTTTTTAAAAAAGGAAAAACAGTAAGGTATTGGGCATGAATACACAGACATAAACCCGTGGAATAGAACAGAAAATCCAAAAATAAACCCACAATTATATGGACAATTAATCTTCAAAAAGGGAGAATAAATACCCAATGGGGAAAGACAGTCTCTTCAACAAATGGTGTTGCAAAAACTGGACAGCAACGTGCAAAAGAATGAAACTGGACCACTTTCTTACACCATACACAAAAATAAATTCAAAATGGGCTAAAGACCTAAATGTGAGACCTGAAACCATAAAAATCCTTATAGAGAACATAGGCAGTAATTTCTCTGAGATCAGTAATAGCAATATTTTTCTAGTTAGGTCTCCTGAGGCAGGGAAAATAAACGCAAAAATAATTTTTAGGACTACATTAAAATAAAAAGCTTCTGCACAGCAAAGGAAATAATCAACAAAACTGAAAGGCAACCTACAGAATGGAAGGAGATATGTGCAAATGACAGACCCAATAAAGGATTAGTATTCAAAATATATAAAGAACTGATACTACTCAACACCCAAAAAACAAATAATCCAATTAAAAACTGGGCAGAAGACATGAACAGACATTTGTCCAAAGACGAGAGAGAGATGGTCAACAGATATATGAAAAGATACTCAAAATCACTTATCATCAGGGAAATGCAAATCACAACTACAATGAGATACCACCTCACACCTCTGAGACTGGCTAAAATCAAAAACACAATAAACAACCGGTGTTGGCAAGGATGCGGAGGAAAAGGAACGCTCTTGCACTGCTGGTGGGAGTGCAAACTGGTGCAGCCACTGTGGAGAACAGCATGGAGAGGGTCCTCTAAAAACAGAACTACGGGGCGCCTGGGTGGCTCAGTGGGTTAAGCCTCTGCCTTTGGCTCAGGTCATGATCTCAGGGTCCTGGGATCGAGTCCCACATCGGGCTCTCTGCTTGGCAGGGAGCCTGCTTCCTCCTCTCCCTCTGCCTGCCTCTCTGCCTACTTGTGATCTCTCTGTGTCAAATAAATAAATAAAATATTTGAAAAAATAATAATAAAAATAGAACTACTCTATGATCCAGTAATCACACTACTGGTTGGTTACCCAAAAGATATGAAAACACTAACTGAAAGGGACACATCCACCCCATGTTTAAAGCAGCATTATCTACAACAGCCAAACTATGGAAGCAGCCCAACTGTCCATCAATTGATAAATGAATAAAGAAGAGGTGGTGTGTGTGTGTGTACTTATATATATATATTACTCAGCCATGAAAAAGAATGAAATCTTGCCATTTGCAACAACACGGAGAGAGCTACAGAATATTATGCTAAGTGAAATACATCAGTCAGAGAAAGACAAATACCATATGATCTCACTCATATGTGGAATTTAAGAAACAAAACAATAGAGGAAAAAAGAGACAAACCAAGAAACAGACGCTTAACTATAGAGAACTAACTGATGGCTACCAGAGCGGAGATGGGTAGGGGACTGGTTACATAGGTGATGGGGATTAAAGACTACACTCACCATGATAAAAAAAAAAAAAAAAATATATATATATATATATCTATATATAGATATATATATATTATTTCTGACTTGACATTATCACAAAGCATTTCTAAAACAGAAATAGTAAAAACTCTTCAAACAAAGCAGGTCCTACTTCACTGTATCATAAAAGGATACATTAAGAGCTTGACCGTTTGCTAAAATAACTTCTAACATGTAACACACAATACGAAGGCTTTTCCTCTGCCAAAAAAACAATAGAACTTTTCATCTACTGGAATCTACATCTAGTTCGTTTTCACGTCCTCACACTTCCTAGCACTTACCCTGTAACACACATCATGTTCAGGCCACACTTGTGGAATGAATAAATGATCTATAAATATACAAAGGAACTACCAAGAACTGTAAAAGCTCAGCAATTTAGAAATGATTTCTCTGAAACTGGGGGCACACAAACAAAATACCTTATTCCAACCTATGTAAGCTTATCACAACACTCCACGTTTGTAACTCACATTCTTCTCTTATGCCTATAAACTAAAACCTCAGTCAATGGCCGCGCAATGGACTTTTTTCCAGTAACCAAAAGGCACATGCTATGTTTATTCACAGCTGGCTCAGTCGTTAAGCATCTGCCTTTGGCTCAGGTTATGATCCTGAAGTTCTGGTATCGAACCCCATGTCGGGCTCCCAGATCAGTGGGGAGTCTGCTTTTTCCCTTGCCTCTACTGCTCCCCCTACTTTGGCTCTCTCTCTCTCTCTTTCAAATGAAGAAATAAAATCTTTAGGGAAAAAAAAAAGAGGCACTGGACAACAGCTAATTGCTCAGAGTAAGCCTCTATGAGATTTCACTATGGAATAATTACATTCCTGGGTTCACATAGTTAAAAGCAATTTCAAGTATATACCCACATAATCTCTCCTCTCCCCAAATAGTGAAAGTATTATTGGTAACTGAGAGCTAATTCTGAATTTCTTATATGCTGTTTCCAGATATATGTGTATACTTCACATAATCTATATTTTATACCTATTCACATCAACTATAAAGTTAAAAGAAAATATTTTAGGTCTACATTTGATCAATAAAACATGTTAAATTATTTAGCAATAATAATTTTTATAAACTCCCACCATTCCACAGTAATGGAAGAGACTACTGGCAGAGATAACCCAGAAATCATTCATCTCATATATTCAATCTAAGTATAGAATCTGTAGATTTCCTTTAAATGTCTTACAGAAGCTACTATTGTTCATTCTTCCTGGGCTACAGCATCTGACCAGGGAGAAAAGAGATTCCACAGTCTGCTGCATGCAAGCCAGAACAGAATTAAACACAGACTACAAATTTCTTATATTTATTTATTTATTTATTTATTTGACAGACAGAGATCACAAGTAGGCAGAGAGGCAGGCAGAGAGAGAGGAGGAAGCAGGCTCCCTGCTGAGCAGAGAGCCCGACGCGGGGCTCAATCCCAGGACCCCGGGACCATGACCTGAGCCGAAGGCAGAGGCTTTAACCCACTGAGCCACCCAGGCACCCCAAGACTACAAATTTCTAAAGTGGGGACAATCAACAGTACATAATGTCAATACAAATACATACAGACAATACAACTATATAAAAGTAATATATCACATTAATAAGAAAAATAAATTTCATATTCAAGTGATTGCTCCCTTAATCCTCCCTTTTCACTATTCCCAAATAAGCAGCTAAAATGGGTATATGTAACAAAACCTAGTATTCTTGTATAAATACATCAGGATAATTGTTTTACCTTTATTATTTAGGAGAGTGTAAGACCAAATACAAACTGCTAATAGACTAAAATTTAAATCAAAATGCCTTAGTTTTTTTTTTTTTTTTTAAGATTTTATTTATTCACTTGTTAGAGAGAGAGAGCGCGCGCGCGCGAGCACAGGCAAACAGAATGGCAGGCAGAGGCAGAGGGAGAAGCAGGCTCCCTGCCCAGCAAGGAACCCGATGTGGGACTCGATCCCAGGATGTTGGGATCATGACCTGACCCGAAGGCAGCCACCCAACCAACTGAGCCACCCAGGCATCCCTGCATTAAATATTTAATACCACCCAGGAAAAGTTAACCTCATTCTTTTTTAAATGTTTCAGGAAATTATCTCACAGGCTATTGTCCGAATACCCAAATGCACCATCAGGGTATATTAAGGCAAACCCACAAACTTACCCTAAAAATTACTAATGAATACAGAAAAATAATTCCTATTTTTTTTAAGAGAAATAATTCTAAAAGCACATTTTGATACTTTTATCTAAAGAACAAAATTTAATATTAAGGGTGATTTCGCTGTCTAAAGAATAAACGACCAAAAACACAGAGTAAGACATTTGGATTATTTAATTGCTGAAGGAGAGACTACTAGGAAAGAAGTTTCCAATTCTCCCAAATTCTCACAGGCCCTCTTGAGGTTAGGACTTTGCCAATGACACAGACAGTAGGAGCTACAGAACAGGGGTCTCAGTGTTTCGGAGTGACAGAGAGCTCACCGGGTGATTTAAGGTAGGACACAATCCCTCCATTCTCATTTGTAATTGACAGATATCAACACTTCCTCATCGCCCAAAAACTAACTACGGTAACATACAGAAAGGACTGGGCCAGTCCCTGTCACAAAGCATTCAATGATGGCCCCATTCGATGTACATGCCGCCAGCGACAGGAACACGGACGTGTGTACACGCCGGTAACTACATATACCTACTTCCCAGCTCAGTCCCCGGAGAGCACCTAGGAGCACAGACACTTCACGGTGGGAACGAGCACACCTAGTGTCCACAGCCCTCATTTGGCTCTAAACACCATTCTTCTTGTGAGAGGAATCAGAACTACCTGGAGAAGTGGCTGCTTCCAAGGCTGGGAAAGGGGAAATATGAGACTAAAACATCTTGTGGTGTCAGAAAATAAGGAAGTGCTCAAAAAAATGGGCGCACATTGAGAAGACACGGGAACCAGCCTGAACGAGGCCCTGTGGCCAAAGCCGGAACAACACGAGCAGTAGAATTAATAATGACGGTACTGGACCCTAGCCCACAGAATAGAACATTCGGTATATGAGTCCATACTGATACACATAAATACAACAGGGGAGACAGGGTAGTCTTTCCTTACAGAAGAATCCTGGTGAGTAAGTGTGGAAGAAAAGAAAACAGAGAATCACCACTCAACACACAGTACAGTAATGACTGCTGCAAACAAGTTCCATGGACAGATACTAAAATTATCAAGATATTAAAATTAGTAGAGGGGCGCCTGGGTGGCTCAGTGGGTTAAAGCCTCTGCCTTCGGCTCCGGTCATGATCCCAGGGTCCTGGGATGGAGCCCCACATCGGGCTCTCTGCTCAGCAGGGGAGCCTGCTTCCTCCTCTCTCTCTGCCTGCCTCTCTGCCTACTTGTGATCTCTGTCTGTCAAATAAATAAATAAAATCTTTAAAAAATAAAATAAAATTAGTAGAAAAAAGGTTGAGGAGAAATAGATATTTACTAATTACAATGAGAAAAAGTAGTAACTTTACTATGGAGAAATCTGGCAGACATAGTCCACTGGTAGTAAGACATACTCATTCATGAGAAACTATGATCCATTGGGAACCCAATGGGCCCTTCTTGCCAAGACTGCGTACATAACCTTACGCTAATCATGAGAAAACATCCAACAAATGCAAGGTGAGGGGCATTCTACAAAATAACCAGTAACTCATTGGTTTTCCTCAGTAGTCCACAGACATAAAGAACAAGAAAAAACTGAAGAACTCTCACAGACTAAAGGAGACTAAGGAGACATTACAAATAAATATCAAGTGAGACCCTAGATTAGATCCTGGAATAGAAGAAGAGTGTAAATGGGAAAACTGGCATAATTCAAATAAGATATGCAGTTTAGGTTAAGAGTATTGCTCTAATGTTAACTTCTCAGTTTATTAAACACAGTATAATTATGTAAGATATCAATATTAGGGGAAGCTGGGTAATGGACATATGCAAACTATAATTTTACTACTTTTCTATAACTCTAAATTCATTTCAAAATCATCTTTGGAAGTACTTTTAAAATAGGATATCTGTAATTATCCAGACAATGTGTAATAGCTATCATTTTGTTTTGCCTTAAAATCATTAAATTATGTTAAAATATGCTTTAGCTGTTGAAACTAAAATACATAGCTCTGAAAAAAATAGTGCTGAAACATTCATTCAATAAAATACATTACAGATCTCATTACCTGTAATTTCATATCCGTAAGCAGCTAGTTGTCCGGCCATATATTCTCCATCTGAATTATTATGAGAACAACCCCATGTTCGCAACCAAATTTTCTGTATGCCTGGAATGGTGCTACAACATAATCAATTAAAAAAAAAAAAGTAAGTCTCATCAAGGGATTTTTAGAACAAAAAAAACACAAGATGATTTCTGGGCATATCATTCAAAAACACACAGCAACCTATTCACAATCTGTTCATGAAATACACCAACAATCAATTGCTACACCAAGTCTATAATCAAGATAAAATAACCACGGGATTCTAAGTTAAGACTCTCTATATAAAATTAGATCTCCTTTTTCTCTGAATTATATTTTAAATTAAGTCTCTCTACATAACAAGATCTCCTTTTGCTCAGAACTGTATTTTAAATTCGGTACTACTAATGTACTATCGCAAAGTTAAACTCATAGAAAGGCAAATACAAATAACAACAGCAAAGAAAATGGTTCTAGCAACAGAAGCAAAGAAAGAAAAACTAAGTACACCTACCTGCTCACTGACTCCTATGTAATAGTTACAATCTTTATTTTATAACTTAGATATAAACAGCTGACCCAAAACAGAAAATCACCCTGTAGCAGAATTAAAAATATCCCATACACAGAGTTATAAAAATGTAATATTTTTTAGGAAGGGAAAAAAAGGACTTTCAACTTGGACGGCCCTAATAACTTGAAATTAAACAGAAATTACCTTAAAGACATTCAAAGCAAATTGATAAACTTCAGTCATTAAAATATAAGGACAGTTTAAATTCACAGCTTTTAAAAGTTTACTGTTCCAAACAAAATAACCAAGTGTATATTAAAACTTTCAACAATTTACTAGCTAAACAAATGTAGGCATATTAAAGCCATAACAACTGCATAACTCTTTCTAGCTAGGTTGTCTTAGAATTTCACTCTACAGACCTAACATAATAAAACAGCATGAATTTATTTGTGCCCAACACCTTTAGCTAATCCATAAGTATCTGTAAATTTGTTAAGAAAAATGAAGTACACAAACCAACAAACAACCATCTCAAAAATTCAAAATTCCAGGAAAAGTTTGAATTTGGAAGTAACACAAGATTCCATACCAACTACAGTAGTGGAATCAAAGATCCTGGGGCAGTGGAGCGGAGGCGGGGGATGGAGGGGGGGTCATGTTTGTGCCAAATAGTGCCCTTGGCCCTGTCTTCAAGAAACATGCCATCTCACATCCTTTTCTTTTTTAAGCAATTACTTTGCTAAATTTAAAACCATTCAAATAAAAATATAAATCTACATATCTGCTCTCAAGAGTTCAAAAGACTTTCAGAAAGAGACATTATGTATATCACATCCAGTAGTACCAGTTTCTTCCCTGGTAGGATACTAAATATAATTTCAAAACAAGAACTTACCTATCACTTGGTGGACTGTCTTCCTCTTGCAAATATTTTTGGGTGTTTCGCTTTCGTGCCTTTGGAACAACATGCTTTCGGGCAGAATGCCTATCTTGTGGCTTTAAATCTCCCTGTGATACGATATCTTCTATGTCATCCAGTAGTATGTCACAGGACGCAGAAGGCATCTTCTCTATTATCTAAGAAAGTTATAAACAACAGCAGCACATGAGTCCCTCAGAAATCTGCTTAACAGAGTATCACCTATGAAATATTCTCGCTGATCTCAAGTCTAATAAAGCCTTTACATTTAACCTTAGGTTTACAAAAAACACAAAAGATAAAGAAACACAAGGAAACAATCAGACAAATCCTACTGATAATGGGACATCCCAAGGTTCAAGTGATCTATCCCCTCAACAGAAGTATCACAGAGAAAAAAATAAGAAAGGGACGATTCGTGGTTAAAGAAAAACTCAAAAGCCTAACAACTAAAGGTAATTCGTGTTCTTGCTTATATCATACTTTGTCCAACCAGCTGTAAGACATTTTGGGGACAACTAGGAACATCAGAATATGAAGTGGGTGTTAGGTAATATTACAGTATGGCTGTAAATCATGAGATGTAAAGTACTGTCCTTACATTTAAAAATCTTATTTCTGACACTGTATACATGACTTTCCTTTTTATTTATTATTTTTAGAAAATCTTCTTAGAAATGCTTATTAAATATTTGGAGGTTATATATCATTATGCCTATAATTTACTTTAAAACAATAAAAATAGATAAGATATATGGAAAACATTTACAAGTCTTAAATCTAAGACATAGGTGTGTTGGTGTTCCTTAACCAATTCTACTTTACTGAAAGTTCAAAATGTTTGAAATTAAGAAAAATGTGGATACAGCTTCCAGGAAGACAGAACAGACATACTTTTCCCTCCCCCCTCCCACTAAATACAACTAAAACTAGGGACATTATATGTAAAATAAACATTAGAAGACTTTGAAAGGCAGAGAGAAGGAGGTAAATTGGCTAGGGACCTGGGAACCCAAGGAACAACACAATGGTGAGTCGCTTGGGGTTTCTTTTGCCTTCTATATACCCTAGACTTGAAGCTGAAGAAGCCAGCAACCCAACAGATGCAGACAATAAAAGCCCCCCCCCCTCAAAAGACTGTTCTCTTTGCAAAGAACCAGAAAAGGGGTGGCCTAGCAAGATGAAAATTTTCAGACAATAACCATTCTACTCCATAAAACAAAACATAAAAACTGTCACAAAACACAAAACTGGAGTCCCACCTCCTGACTTCTACTTTTGAGGCTGTAAGGAGGCACCCCAAAACACTCTACCAGATAGAACCAAAATAGGGATTCTGGACTTTCAAACCAGCCAACCCACCAGTAAAGAACCTCCAGGCCCTCTCCACCCACTCAGTGAAGACCAAACTGATAAGTTTAAAATCAAATTCCTATCAAAATTCCAGCAAGATGTTTCAAGGACATAAATAAGACTTCCAAAATGTATACAAAAAGATTTTAAAAAATTAAAATATCTGAAACAATTGTGAAAAAGAAATAGTGGGAGGAACTGGGATGCCCAATTTTCAGACTCATACAGAGACAGTAATCAAGACTATGTGGCACTGGAGGAAGAACAGAAATATGAATCAAGAGACCAGAACAGAGACCTGCAAACAGACCCACACAAATACGCCCAAGGGATTTTTCATGAAAGTACGAAAGCAATTCAATGAAAGAAAGATAAATTTTTCTATTAGTGCTGGAGCAATGGGACGTTTATAGACCAAAAAAATGAACCTCAATCTATTTCATAGTTTATACAAAAATTAACTTAAAATGTATCACGAACTTAAATGTAAAAAACTATAAGCTTTTAGGAAAAATCTCAAGAGAAAATCTTCTAGACTTAGAGCTAGGTGAAGAATTCTTAGACCTGATACCAAAGTGCAACCATAAAAAGAAAAATTAGTAAATCCAGACATCACCAAAATTTTAAACCTTTGCTCTGCAAAAGACCCCTTTGAGAAGATAAGAAGTCAAGCTACTGAGTGGGAGAGAATGATTGCAAACCACCTATCTGACAAAGAGTGGTATCTAGAGTTCAAAACACAATAGTAAGGAGGTCCCTGGCTGCCTCAGCCAGTGGAGCATGCAATTCTTGATGTCAAGGTTGTGAGTTCGAGCTCCTGGTTGAGGGCAGAGATTACTTAAAATTAAAATCTTAAAATATATATACAATAGTAAAAAAAAAAAAAAAAAAAAATTAGAAAATGGACAAAGGACCTAAAGTCATTTCACCTAAGAGGATACAGAGAAGGCAAATAAGCCCATTTAAAGATGGCCCACATTACTCATCACCGGAGAAATACAAACCCAAACCACAGTAAAGTATCACTACATACCTATCGGAATGGCTACAGGAAAAACCAGTGAGAGCATTAAAGCCAACAAGGACGGAGAGAAACCGGATCACTCACACACTCCTAGTGGGAACATAAAATGGCACAGCCACTCTGGAAAACAGTTTGGCATTTTCTTAAAAAACTGATCATGTCACTACCACGTAACCCTGCAATTACCAATAAAGACATGTAAAGCCTCAACACAAATGTTTACAGCACCCTTCTTTGTAGTATAGATGCCCCTCAGTGGGTGGTACGGTCAAACGGGCTCTAGCACCTGCATACCACAGACCACCACCCAGCAACAAAACACCTACGACCGGTACCCACAGCACTGGGTCAGTCTCCAGGGAATGATGCTGAGCGGAAAGAGCCATGCCCGAAAGGTTACATACTCATGGTTGCATTTATAGAGCACCTTGAGACTAACATAACAAAATTACAGAAATGGGGAACACAACAGAGGTTAGCAGGGGTTAAGCAGAGGAAGACAGGGGAGAAGTGAATGTGACTATGGAAAGGCAACAGGAGCGATCCTTGGAGTGATGGGAATGTTCTCCATCCTGACTCTATCAATGTCAGGCCCCCCGCGGTGATAATATATTACAGTTTCGCAAGATGTTACCACTGCGGAAAACTGGATAAACCTTACAGCATCTCCACATAAATTTTATTACTGAAAGTGAATCTATAATTATGTGAAAATAAAATAATTAAGAAAAAAGTTATCTGGAAAGAAAAAGGAATATATGCTGAGTGCATGACTGAGTACTACCACCATGTTTATGAAGAAGTGCTTCACGGGGTCATTCATTGAGCATCTGCAGCTCCATGAGTTGGGTGGTGTTACTATCCTCACTTTAAAGAGCCACCCGAAAAACAAAGAGCTAACCTACCCAACGAGCCCAAGCCCATTTGCTACTTCATGTAGCCTCGAATGCCTACGTAATGTAGGTATACCGAACGACCACTAGTCCTCATCTGGGTTGCCCAAACCAGTGTTAAGGATCCTAATACTCCCTGTCGGTCTCAAGCCTCTCGGACAAATCTTCCCTCTCTTCACTTGCCAGATCCCCAACCTCCCATGAACTTTCAATTAAATGAGCAGTTTCCAGCCAGGATCATTTTGTGCCTTTACTGTAACAGACTCTTTACAACTGTAACAAATTATGCCCAGTAAATCAGACAAACCTGTGTTCAAAGCTAGTTCTAGACTGGTAGTAACAGCAAAAGATTAAAAATAATCTACTAAAGATTGGTTAAAATGTGGTTAACATGTATACCACATTGTCCTGGTGGGGCTGCCTATCACTCCTCCTTCCCTAGACACAGGAATATGGCCCAGGAGCCAAGCTTTAAAGTGACCCATCCTCCTGGCCACAATAAGTGGTTCAGGGATGGACGTGACAAGCCCAATCACTGAAAACCGTCAAGAGTACTTCTATGCCAGAGCTAACAGGAGATGGTTTCCCTTTCACTGAAGTGGCTGAGTAGGGAAGATGTCAGACCGAGGATGCTGGGGGCCATGTGGCCTGCCATAGGGCAGAAACTACCTAGGGAATAAAGCGTAATAGGGGCTGGAGAGAGAACAACACAGTATTTGAACACCTGGATCAAAAGCCTGTTCTGCCCAGTTATGTGTGCTAGTAAATTCCCTCTATGGCTTAAATTAGTTTAAATTGGGTTTTCTGCTCTTGCAAAGAAGAGCCCTGGCCAACTCAGCAAATTAGAGAAGGAGAAATAAAATAGGTTAGTCTTTCTGAAACTGCTTCTATTTATTTCAAATATGAACTATCAGTGGGAAAAAATGGTTCTGTGGTCAAATAAATCTGGGAAATTCTGCCTCCTTACAGACCCCCAGTATTCATTAGTAGATCAAAGACTGTGAAAAGCTGCAGTAAAGAGCCTAAAACTCATTTATCTTGGGAATTTTCCGAAAATTAATTTCTCACAGATCTCCTCTTAGTGAGGCTAAAGATGGTACCAAAAACAGAAGGCCTGAATGAAGCAGACCCTCAGATCCCTTCCCACATTCTGCACAGATGGAGGACTTCCTTCTTTTACAGGGAAATGCTTCCCTGCCCATGTACTCTACCTACCAATCTGTTCCTGTAAGTGAACGGTCCACCACCCCACAACCAAGAACAATCCTTCTACTCTGACTTACTCAAGCACAGCCTCCCAGCAATCACTCCTCTTCCTGCAACATCACTGCCTCCGTACCGAATCATTACTATCTACATGTAAACATGATGTTATTTCGCCCACTGAACACGATGTTATTTCTCCTACTGTATCTGGACCCCGCTTGCTCCTCGTACTACCTCGATCATATTCCTCTCCCTCAAAGAAAAACTCCTTGTCCATTTGCAACAATGTGGATGGAGCTAGAGCCTATTATACTAAGGGAAATAAGTCAGTCTGAGAAAGACAAATACCATATGATTTCACTCATACGTGGAATTTAAGAAAAATATAAGAAAAAAAAACAAGCAAGCAAAGGATTTAAAAAAAAGACAAACCAAGAAACAGACTCTTAACTCTAGAGAACACACTGATGGCTACCAGAGGGGAGGGGGGAATAGGTGATGGAGATTAGGGAGGGCACTTGTGATGAGCGCCAGTGATGTGCCAAAGTGCTGAATCACTAGCCTGCAACTAGTATTAAACTGTATGTTAACTCAATGGAATTTAACAATTTAGTTATTTATTTGAGAGAAAGAGACTGAGAGAGAGCGAGTGAGCGCGCATGAGAAGGGAGAGGGTCAGAGGGAGAAGCAGACTCCTCACTGAGCAGGGAGCCCGATGCTGGACTCGATCCAGGGACTCCAGGATCATGACCCAAGCCAAAGGCAGCCGCCTAACCAACTGAGCCAGCCAGGCACCCCAACTCAATGGAATTTAAATAAAAATTAAAAAAAAAAAAAAGAAGAAAAACTCCTGTGAGTTCCAACTCAAGATGGTACTGTAGGAAGACTCTGAGCTCACCTCCTCCGCAGAACACACAAAATTACACCTATTAATAGAACTCCTCCTCCTAGGAACAGAGAGCTAGTGAGCAAGTGCGGAACGACTACAGACGGCACGGCAGGAGAACAGCAAGAGAGACAAAGACACAGCAACAGAGGGAACCCCCACGTCCAACACTGTGAACTACAGTAGGAAGGGACAGTACTAAAGGACCAGGGACAGATCCCTCTGTCCTTGGACACAGGAAAAATATAAAAATAAAAACATGGTTTAAAAGGGCAACTAGCAAGGGTGCCGGGGTGGCTCAGTCAGTTAAGCATCTGTCTTGGCTCAGGTCATGATCCCGGGATCAGGTCCCACATCAGGCTCCGCAGGGAGCCTGCTTCTCCCCCTCCTGCCTCTGCCCCTCTCCCCCTCCTGCTCCACCAATCTCACTTGGCTCTCAAATCAATAAAATCTTAAAAAAAAAAAAAAAAGAGCAACTAGCATATAAGTGACAACCCTAAAACTCTGCCAAGTAGCAGAGGAGCTACAGGAAAACCTCTCCAGGTCAGAGGGGCTGGAGGAACTACATACAGTTGATGCTCCCACCCCACCATAAAAGCCGAGATCAGAACAGGGTCCAGACTCCATGATGGACAGATCCAAGCCTCCCAGTGAGACTGTGACTTCAGCAAGCCCAGGGTCTGTAAGCTCACAACAGCCCTAGATGTACCGGGGCACAGAAAAAAAGCCTGGGTTTAAAAAGGCCGAGGAACTGCAGGAATTCTCTCTCCCTCCCCACCTCAAAAGACGAACTGAAGAAGGGTCTGGCTGCCCTAAGAGATAGATTCCAACACCATAACTGGAGGGTCCCAATGCCATAACTGGCAGGTCCAGTTGTCACAGGCGGCATGTGACCTCAGCAACCCCAGGGTCCACATGCCCACACCAGCATCCTGTGGTGCTGGGGCAAAGCAAACAGGCTGCAGTTTTGTGTTTCGTGTGTGTGTGTGTCTGTTTTAATTTTTACTGTTTATCTTTGTAAAATTTGACTTATCTAGCTTATATTTCTTTCTTTTTGGTTTTGTTCTTTTCTTTCTTCTCTTTTTTCATTTTTTTCTTTTTCTTTTTTATTCTTCTTTTCTCCTTTTATTATTTTCTTTTCTTTTAAAATGTTTTTTCTTTATCCTTTCTGTAAAAAGCCACAGTTTAAAAGAGTAACTAAGCACATATAGCCACAGCTCCAGCCAGTCAGCAAAAGTCTGCAAGAACACACGGTCTGCATAGGGGTCACCTTTCTTTCAACTTTTGGAGAAGTAACCCTTTTGCCTAATTCATAGAAACAAACACAAAGGTCAAGCAAAATGGGGAGATAGAGGAATATGCTCCAAAAGAAAAAAACAAGGAAAAAACCTCAGTAAAAGAATTAAATGAAACTGACTTAAGCAAAATGCTTGATAAAGAATTTAATGTAATGATCATAAAGATACTAATTGGGCTCAAAAAAAGAATAGAAGAACTCAGTAAAGCTTCAACATAAAGATAGAAAATACTAAAAGAACCAATCCAAGCTGAAGAATACAACAACCAGAATTAAAAAAAAAAAAAACAACACTGATGGAATCAGCAGTAGATCAGAGGATCTGAAGAACATATCAGCAATCTGGAAGACAGAATAATGAAGAGCACACAAGCTGAACAGCAATGGGAAAAGAATTATTATAAAAGGAGAAAAGATTAAGAGATCCCTTGGATAACATGAAGTGAACAAACATCATATTAGAGGGGTCCCAGAAGAAAAAGAGAAAATGGTGCAGAAAACTTATGTGAAGAATAACTGAAAACTTCCCTAACTTAAGGAGGGAAATAGACATCCAAGTACAAAGAGCAGAGAGTTCCAAACAAAAAGAACCCAAGGAGGTTCATACCACAGCACATAATAATAAAAATGTCAAAGGTTAAAGGACCTTGAGAAATCCTAAAAGCAACAAGAGAGAAACAAAAAGTCACCTAAAAGGGAATCATAGTAAGGTATCAGCTGATTGTTCAACAGAAATTTTGCAGTCCAGAAGAGGAAGGCATGATATACTCAAAGTGCTGAAGGAAAAAGCCCACAACCAAGGATATTCTACCAGGCAAGATTATCATTCAGATTTAAAGGAAGATAAAGAGTTTCCCACACAAACAATAGATAAAGGAGTTTATCACCACTAAACCAGCCTTAAAAAAAATGTTAAAGGATATTGTAGACATTGCTGCTATAAACATTCGGGTGCACGTGCCCTTCAGATCACTACGTTTGTATCTTTAGGGTAAATACCCAGTAGTGCAATTGCTGGGTCATAGGGTAGTTCTATTTTCAACTTTTTGAGGAACCTCCACGCTGTTTTCCAGAGCGGTTGCACCAGCTTGCATTCCCACGAACAGTGTAGGTGTAGGTCTCCACATCCTCGCCAGCATCTGTCATTTCCTGACTTGTTAATTTTAGCCATTCTGACTGGTGTGAGGTGATATCTCATTGTGGTTTTAATTTGTATTTCCCTGATGCCGAGTGATGTGGAGCACTTTTTCATGTGTCTGTTGGCCATCTGGATGTCTTCTTTGCAGAAATGTCTGTTCATGTCCTCTGCCCATTTC